>VYZV01001863.1:119007-136078 GCA_013401275.1 Pandion haliaetus | reverse complement strand
CCCTAAGCACTTGGTCTTCGAAATGGGTAAAGAAGCATGGAGCACAAATTCATCTTGTAGTACTGTGGCTCAAAGAGAGATTGAAAGGTGGTGGAGATGCCTGGACCTCAGTACTATCACCCCTCTCTTCCAGATCTCCAGCAGTAATTTTTGAACCAAAGGCAGAAAGTAGTGCCAATAGTGCTGTGGGGGCAGCAATTTCTGGTGTCTCTCTGCACCTTATTTTTCACTTCAATGCTAATCACAAGCTGGGTGTGTTCACTGATTAATAATCTCTAGAATAGACACGTGTTTGACAGAAATGAGATAGGTATGGCTGATCCTGCCTTTGGGGGTGGCACACTGTTGAGATGACCTCTTGAGGGCCTTTCTAGTCTCTTTTTTCAGAGACAGTGTGAAAATAGCATCTTTTTCAAATATAGACACCTCTGGATGCACATTTTGTAAAGATTTGTTATATTTCAATGGGTTGCTTATGAATTATGAAAATCAGGGAGTAACGTAGGGACTGTTTTGACTTTATTGAATCATAGAATGAGAAGAGTAAAATTTGTCTATGAATAGGAAGTTCAGTTTGATTGTCTTCCCATAACGTGCAAATTTGGGCTAGCTGGAGAAACCCAGTTTCAAGTCATGGTTCTGCCACAGGATAACTGTGAAGTTTCAGGCAAATAATTTCCTACCTTAGGTCTTACCTGTAGATTGAGCAGCAGCCCTTTCCTAGCAAGGATGCAGTGAGCATGACAACATAAAAGGTGATGTGGTGCATTAATGTACTGCGTTAATGAGAATGACACGTGTTAAGACAAGTTATTAACCTTTCATTTCCCTTGTGAGCCTTTACCATTCCTGTCTCCCAGAGACAGCAGATCTTATTCCTAACGTATGGCATATGAAGCAAATACTGATGCTAAATTCTTAGATCAGCTATCACATCTGTTTCTTTCAAGGAAAAAAGAACAAAAGCCAAACAAATACGTATTCTCCATGCTTAGGTCAGGAATCTTCACATCAGTAATTTTTTTTTTTCCTTCATTAGCTCAAAATATATGAATTTTTTTTTTTTTTTTTAAATAAGCTGAGTCCAGATGTGCTGTGGACTGATGCCTCCTGTGTGTCTCTGAGGAGCCTTGCTTATTTCACAGGGAATTTGCTTAAGTGGATCCTCCCTGCATGAACATTGAAAATCCTTTTTTTCATGTTTAGTAATAATTTCTCAAATGCACTGTATGACATGTCTACTGTTTGTTGTACATCTGCAAAAGGTGTCACCCAAAGACAGGTATCCAGAACAGATGACACTCAATAAGGAGTTTCAGTGGAGAGCTCCTGACTACAGAGAAGGCCTAAATGACTCTTAGACCACACACTTGGTTCTTAGATGACCTGAGGGAGATGTGGTGAGTCTTACTCCTTAACGTCAGTTGGATTGCTGGTAACAGAAATGCTGCTATTGCCTCCTCACTGGCTTCACTCTTCATATCCAAACTTGGTGGAAAATCTGAGCCTGGACTTTGCAGTTGGCAGAGATTATCATTCTCTACTGTTTGCCTTGTGAATGTCTCAAAGGAAAAGGCTAGCAGGAAGAAGGTATGCAAAATGGGGCTTTCTGCTCTCACTACTTAGGTTTAGGCTGGGGGAAAGGAAGCACCTTTGATTCAGTATTAGGAATGGATCTCGTTATGCAAGGACACTTCAGTTCATGTCCTTGCTTACACAGAAGGGACAGTGTAGTTTTTGGCTCACATAGTGGCACAAACCATCAGCTCCTCTATTTTAGGCACACCTCCAGGCTGCCATCTTTATTTCAGTAGATGATACTAAAAGCAAAATTTAGCACGCTGACCATGTAGTAAACTAAGTTTTAGATGAGAGAAAACATCTTCAGAAATTATTAGTTGAAGCATTATCAAAAGAACTTTATACAAATAATATTGTCTTGGCTCTATAAATTTTCCAACAGGCTTCCTGGGGTGGGTCGGCTTTGATTTCGAGGAAGCATTGCAGACTTCTTCATGGCATCCACAGGTAAGTCACTTTTGTTTATGTGCACACTTACCAGGGACTGAGATGGAAGTCGTGGGGCCTGTTGGCCTACATGAGACCTGCATTTTCCAAAAATACGTATTACTATTAATTGGAGAGATTTCTGAAACTAAGGGGGTAAAATGGGAAATCTGATTTGTCTGCTTGGATTGTGTTGGCCATTTTTGATTGCACCTATAATCATGGGTACTAGTCAATTTCCGCCTCCCTTTCTCCATTTATAAATTTTGCAGGGCTGATTCTGTCGCCTGGAATCCCCATAAAATGCTGTTGGCAGGAATCCAGTGCTGTGCTCTTCTAGTGAAAGACAACTCTGTAAGTCCTCCTGTCCTTTTTTTTTTTTCCCCTTTTTTTTTAATGCAGCAGGCTGTCATTGCTGTAATATGGAGGTGGAAATAATTAGAAAACAACTGCGAGTCAGTTTTACTACACTGCGGTGCAAAGGCTGAATGATATTGTTTTGAATTTCGCCACAAAATTAATAAAGGGTGAATGAGAGACCGGGGTCAAACTGATCCAAGTCGCTGTACTCACCAGTGGTCAAATTTTGCAGCTGGTGCCCTTGCTAGTTAACTTCTGTACATGATTTGCATTCAAAATTGAGTATTTTGTCACCTGGTCTGCAGCACTTAAACACCGAGCTCATCAAAGTCCTCAGAATAGCTGTCATCCATTGGGACTGCAGCAGTACTGCACCTCTGAAGTAGGCAGAGCTTCTCTTCCTGTCTCCTTATATGAGCGCACCAGGGTGGGAAAGGAGAGGGATAGGAGCTGCAGCACGTGCAGGCAAAGGTGCTGAGCCTTCTTTCCTCGCTACTAGTTCTTCCTCATCACCAGGGTGATTTAGGCTTTCCAAAAGCCATGACTAATTAAGAGGTCTAGCAAGCAAACAACAGGGCTCTGATCTCAAGTGGCATGAAAGTGAGATGAGTTGGCAATGTGGTAAAAGTCCCTGCTTGTATCTTCGTGGAAGACTTCCAATCTTAATAAAGAAGCCAGTAATAGGTCAATTATTTCAAGCCCCATTTCAGACTCAGCCCTGCTAAAACTTATGCCCCTTGTCCACCATCAGGGGTGAGTTCTAGCTTATGCTTCATAGTTACAGATGACTGAACATCATGAAGATATGGAGCCCCTGAGGTTTGCATCACTGTTTTATGACCATGGTTTGTAAATCACTTTTATAAATCTCTGTCAAAACAGCTGATAGTTTCTTTTCAGCTGCTAGTGGTTAGCTATCCATGTAATTGGTTACTAACTTCTGGTAGTAAGAACCGATGGGAACCAAAGAGCATAGATGCTAATCAGTGCTCTCTCGGAGCTGATTGCTCCAAGTCAGGGGTGAGTCATGGCAGGACAGCAAGGAGAAGTGTGCCTCCTCAATTCCTTAGACTAGAGTCTGTGGGCTTAAAGAGAATTAGACTCCAGGACTACCCATCCACCACTTTATCTTTATTCCAGGATGAAAAACAAGCAGAATGAAGTTATTGACTAAGATTAATGTGGTGTCTTAGTGGGCTTGGAAGAATTCAGTGCTATATTTTTAACTAATTAGGCCCAGTACACAGATACAGCCCCAGGTAATGATTAGACTACTTGGGCTGCATAATGGAAATTCCTCAGGAAGGAAGAGGAAAGAAATGGAGAGGAATGAAATATTCTAGCTGCCCTGGCATTTAGAGTCACTTTACAAACACTGTTCCAACTGCAGGTCTCTGGCAGCCTTTCTGTATTCTCCTTCCATGGAGTGTAATGTCTGGTAGAGCAATTGCATTCCACTTCTAAATCACAGCTAGGCAATGTTGTGCTGGAAGAACTTGTAGAGCTGAATCCTAGGCTGTTGAGGAGTGAAAACACAAGTATTACTGACCATACGATCCGATCCTGTTGTGCAGTGAGAGGCCTTCTGGAAAGTAGAAGATTCCTCTGCATGGGGAGCAGGGGGTGTTTTACTCTGTGTTTAATTCCTGGAAAATTGGCACTTAAATGTTTGGTATATGTGCCAGTGCAGTCTTTATATGCAAACAGACACACATACAAATTTGAGTACTTCCTTATCAGCTTTTTGAAAGTGTTGGAATATACATCCTTGAGAAAAAAAGATCAAATGCACATTTAAGACACTTTGGAAGAAAGGCCTTGCTTCACTTTGATCCTTTTGCAGAACAGGCAGCTGAGTCCAGTCTCCCATTAAAAATGGTGTTTTCACACCAGTAAGAGAAGGGAAGAGTACATGTATCAGTTTCTCACTTTGGAGCTTGTTCCACTGCTCCTAAATTACATAAATACCTATGGCTGCAGATGAAGTACACGTTTATATGCAAACATAATTCCTTCACACTGTGGTTAGGATGCATCAGTGGGAGCTGGATGATGAGGTAGGAGCTGGAGGAGTTTGGCACACATTGCTCTGCTAGTGAATGTTCAAGGAACCTCAGGTAGTTTCTGAAGTGGTGAATTCTGTAAGAAATCAAAGCAGCAAAATCTTAAACATAGATGTTAAGTCCCATTTATGAATCAAGCCCTAGTTCCCTTTGAAGGACTGATTAAGGAAGTTTTGTTAGCTTGTATTCCCACTTGCTTTGACATCCATTTGGAAATTGTGGACTACCTCAGGATTAGTGTCAGGTGATTATAAGTGGACAAATAATGCCCTTCAGTTTTTCTTTCCCTCTCTCTCTCTTTCTTTTTTTACTGGTNTCTTTTTTTACTTTTTTTTTTTTTTAAAGGTATGCATAGTTCAACAAACCCAAGCTTTGTATTTTACTTTATGTATGAAAAGATAATCTTTAGAAGGAATAATCACATTTCTGATGTGGTGGTAACACCCTAATTTCTCATGAGCAAAAGTAATAGTGACTGGTTTTGTTTGGTTTGTGTTGGGGTTTTTGCCACATAGCATCAATAAAGCTATGTGGTTTAGCAATGTTAATAGGCTTAAGACATTGCAGCTAGATTATTAGAACGAAACATTGTACTTAAATATTTTCCTATACAGATTAAAAAAAAAAATGTAAACTGCAGTGAAATGCTGATAAAAGAGTATCTTCCAGCCAAAGTGAAACAAAATTGGAATGATTTCCAAAGAAGGTAGTGGAAAGAGAAATACATGTTTGACTTCATTAGAAGGGAGAAGTGTTTTCACCAAAGGGAAAGAGAGAATGGTTAATCATTTGTAAAAACTCGGATCAATGACAGCAGTTCCTCAGTGCTTAAAGCACTCAAGAAATGCACAGCTATCCCTTTTTCACTGCCATGCCCTGGGTAACTTTCATCACTTCTGTGATAAGATAGACTTACTCAGAAAACGCTTGTATTCCTGTGGCATGAATTGCAGTGACTGTTTAAACACAAAGCTAGATGGACCAATATTCTCAAAACATGAGGGTCAACTTTGTTCTTACATGCTCTTAAAATGCTATGAATCAATCTTGGGTTCTACATACTCCCTTAAGGCAACAGAGCTACTCCAATTTGTCCTTGCTACAATCCATGTAAATGTGAATATTATCACCATATAAATAGAGAACTAATGTTTATCACCAATGCCAAAGTTCTGTGACTCAGAGTGTAGCACTAGGCTAGGTAATTATCAATCAATTCTAGGTAATGAGCAGAATTTTCACTTATTTATTTACTTTTCACTTAGTTAAAAATAAAGTCTCAAAGAATGTAGCTAATGAAATCCCAGTTTAGCACAGAATAGAATTGATTGAGGTGATCATGGTAGCCATCTACAGTGTAATCTCTTCCTCCTCATTAGCAGTTTCACAAAGGTATCTACTTTGCTGATTCCTTTCCAGGGCAGCTGCAGCAAATACTCTACTCCCATTGCTTTCTGCTTGGGGTTAGTACAACTGAGAGCTCTTTCTCACCTCTTGAAGTAAATTACAGGGATGGCCTTTTGCACTGCACTGCTTTTGAGAATTTTCAAGTATGCCTTTCAAAAGATTGTCTTTATTGCTTCAGATGAGGCAAATCAGGAAGATGTTTGTCTTGGGGGGGAAAAAGCTGTTCTGTTAATGAAATTGAAATTCACCTTTAACTAGCAATGGAAATGGAAAGACAGCAGAAGGCTTGCTGTAGGTATGTGTATTCAATGAGAAAAATATCTTGAATTATGAAACTGGAACTCTTATATATTGATTTCAGTATCAATAATTATTCATTTATTTGCCATTAATTATAACACATAGCAACTCTCCATAGACTTCATCAAAACCAAAGGCTATTTCAAACTTAGTAGTGGACTGGGGCCTCCATAAAAATAGTATTTCCATTTTCCAAACTTTAACAGCCCCAGTATAAGGCGGAACACTACCATTAGTCTCTGTAGAAAGATAGAAGATGCTGAAGAAAGAATCTCAAACTTGTCAAATAGGGCAGTTCTAGTGAAATTTTTGCAATTTTTTTGAACAGATGAAACAGCTTAGTTACTGTGTGGAAAACTGTTGGGGTCTTCTTGGGACTGAGAATGTTGAGTTAGAAAGCATACATTTTTCTTTTTTCCTTCTACTTTTCTATCATTTGACTAGGAAAACTCAGATGACTGTCTTCAGCCTGTTTTCTTGAGGCAGCAGCAATCAAGGTGTAACTGTTTTCTTGAGTATAAAATTTATCTTGGATTTTTTTCCTCTTCTGTTTTCTTCCCTGTCCAAACTCTATTCTGCAACATTCTCTTTCTCTTCCCGTTTCTTTCTGCTCCACCCTGCTTCTTGCATTGGTCTGGCATGTTTCTTTCTTCCTCACAAAGCATAATTTTTGTTTCTTCTTCTGTGTGCTCTAGTGACGTGCTGGAGGATGTCACTGTACTTGCCTCTGGAGATTGACAGTAGGCAGTATCTTCAGCAGGATTTCTTGAGTATGTTGCGTTATTAGTAAGATAAGCAGATGGAAAAGGATCATCAAACCAGCAAGTCTTGTCAGCTTCGGATGTACCCAGGAGAGTAGGACAGTACCTGTGGTTTTTTTTGGGTTTTTTTTTCTTTTTTTTTTTTAAATGAAGTATGTTCCCAGGAATTTGAGTTCACTCAGAGGTGTTGAACTATTTGTACTTGTTGTGTTTTCACTCTAGAGCATTTGTTTTTGAACTATGAGACTTTGCAGCTGTACTGTGATCTTAAGTGAACTTCTCAGTCTTTCTGTAATGTTACCAACTGAGTTTAGGTTTCTTGTGACAAACAAAAGTTGTTATTTCTCAGAAAACAGGCATGAGGGGAACTAATATCCTGTGATGTCCTCTATTGTGCAGCTGTATTACATTCTGATAAGGCAGAAGATAGTCCCACATTGATCAACCCTGCTATACGCTCACTGCAGAAACACTGTGCAAAATTTTAAAGTCAGTAAGAGACAAAGCAATCAACTTAAATTTGTAGATGTTGCTGCCCTGAAAATCAAGGTATGGAGATCTAAATGAATAGGGCACAATGGCTTGATAAACAGACTCCTGTTGCTGTTGTACAGCTGCTAGCCAGAGAACACAAAGCTGTAGAAAAACTGTAAAGGATGGATGCTTCAGTGCTTGACTTTTCTTCGGTTTCTACTGTCATCTTCTTGCCTTTCTTTTCCTGAGAAAGTTGGAAAGCAGGTGTGAGTATTTTATGGCAAAAAGCTGCACCCAGCATTGGCTTTTCAGCTTCAGCTACAGCTACGACATGCTGCAGCAGCACATTATCACTGCAGAGGGAGAGCAGCTGCTGCCCCTTTTTTTCCCCAAGGTGTCAGGTAAACTATTTTCACAAGGCTGAATGTGCTGGTCCTGTGGCTGGAGAGTTCAGACTGAATTTGCTGTCCTTTTTGCAAACCAGTGATATTACAGTGGGATTGGCAAACCCCTACAGAAGTTGTGGAGAAATCTTTGGTGGTGTTCTCCTTTTGTGATCTATGAATAGGTATGCAGGCTGGGTTTTTTGTTTGTTTTGTTTTTAGTATTGATAGAGGGAACTGAAAAGGCTAGGAGAGAGGGAGACTTATTATGTGTATGGCAGTGGATCATTTCTCCTTTGGATTTTTTTGTCTTGACCTTTTATTCTCTATTTTATTGCCAGTTCCAAAATTATCAGTAGTGTATTGTAATGTAGATCAAGAATTGAACCTCTGTTATGGGAACATGACACTTTGATTAAGAGTGATGTCAGACACTGTCTGCCATTTTAAAATCAGACTTGCAGCAGATGCAGAGAAAAGGATGAAATGTGAAATGCTTTTTCAGTTTGTTCAAACTGAAGAGTGATGTTGAATTGGAAAATGAATTGTGCTCTTTGAGATACTATTTAGCAACTTCTGTCATGCTATCCACTTCTGTTCCTTGGTCTGTTCTGCACGGAAGACTTCTGGTTCAACTGTCACTTAAATACGTGTTTGCAGATCTGAAACAGATGCTGTAGCCATGTTTTTAACCTCATCTGAATTTCTATTCTAGTATTATTTTATAGACTGTGGTTTATTTTTCTTACCCACTTTCAATATCACTGACAAATCTACAACCTTTTCTGTCTCCTGGGCTCCTTGTAGGGCCACCCTCATCTCAGTTCTTGTAACCTGCTTTCTGCCAGCCCTTCTCTCTACTTGATAGTATTACAGAGTATACTTTGATATTTCTTCAGCCAATGGCCAGTCCTATGCCTCTTCTCTTCCCCTGTACCTTTAAACCTGTAACAGCCTCCTTTCTGTTTCCCAGCTTTGTTATTTGCTGGAACTTGCCATGTTACTCATTTATCTTTGTCTGTTTTCTGCTGCTTATCTCTGCCAAGGCAGCCTTTCAGAAGTTGGAGACTGAAGATCGTTGAATAAAAATAATTTCATTAACAAACCATAATTGGGGTATGCTAAAGTACCTTTTCTGAGATTTATTTTCAAATGTTAAAATTGTCTGAACTGTGAAAAGAGACTAAAATTGAGGTTGTACTAATCTCCTTGTGGTGTTTCCACTCAAACAGTCAGATAGCCTATGCTAAATCCTCAGTGACTCTGTTGTCTGGTAAAGGCTAAACATTTATTTCTTGGGCCTAAAATCTTCCCTACCTACAGCTAACTCTGCTGTATATAAAGTTCTTTGACAGAGAAGGAGTAAACTGAGCCATTTGTGAACATGTAGGAAGCTTCTCGTGGGCTGTTCTTCCAATCTGTGGACTGGAGCAGTGGACACAGGCTTCTCCTCTTCCCTTTTTCCCTACCACCCACATATGTCTTCGGGCAACTGTTTCTGTGGTACCTACTCCCATGGTTTCTTGAGATCTGAGTCAGAATTCTTCTTCAACCTGCAACTCTTCAGTGACATTAATGAAGAAAATAATAATAAAAAAAAAAAGTTTCCTTGTCAGTGCAGACTTCACTGGATTCGGGTTAATTCAGGGTTCTTAAACCACACCATAGGCTTTGGATATTTTCCTGCACATCCAGTTCTGTTTTACTAAGCAGTTGGTACAGACAGGAAAAAACCACTTTGGCTTGTGAAGCTAAAAAGGTTTGAAAGTGCTTATCAGCAATCTAAGTCTCTATTGTGTTTCTAATAGGGCCTCCTGAAGAAGTGTTACTCTGCCAAGGCTGCATACCTGTTCCAGCAGGACAAGTTCTACGATGTCAGCTATGACACTGGTGACAAGTCCATTCAGTGCAGCAGGCGTCCGGATGCCTTCAAGTTCTGGCTGATGTGGAAAGCATTGGGAACCACAGGCCTTGAGGAGAGAGTAAACAGGGCACTGGCTTTGGCTAGGTACTGCCTCACAATTTTGAATATGTCCAGTCTGTTTAACTAATTGACATGTTGACACTGCTGATACTCTGTATCCTGGAATGGGCCATATTGTTACTTTTTTTTCCCCTCTCCTTTTGTTTGTGTATAATAGGAGAAACTAATAGCAATAATAATTAGTGTTATTAAATTTGCTACAATGTTTAATAGCAACTATTACTTTTAGCAACAAGCATAGATGTTGGTAAACAGAAGTCCAAATTAGTGTCCCTCTACACTAACATTTATGTTATCTGAACCAGACTTAGGTTGGCCAACACACCCTCTTCTAACTCATAACTGTGTTCCTGTGTTACTGTAAAAGCAGCCCTATCTGCCAGGCTCTAAGCTGTGTCTAGCAGGAAGTGAATTAACCATTCTTCTGTTCACTTCATTCCTCATGACTAAGGAAACACAGAAAGCTGATGACGTGGGGAAATACGTACGAGGACACTCTGTTAATGTTAGGAGGTAGTAGAGGTATATTAAGGCTTATTGTTCTGAGATACTGTTTGTTTTTTCTCCACAAATTTGCTGAAGTTCTTAAAGCTTACAGTGTGTTCTGTTAGGGACTGAAGCACCTTTTGCTTGCAATCTTCCCCTTGCCTGCCCTGTTCAACTTTACTAAGTTTTTGGACTTGCAGAACTGATTTTCTCAAGGGAATTCTGCAAAATTCTTGCTAGAAGGTGTTTCTAAAGTGATGGTGATGTCTCAGTTTCTGGGAAGAAACTTCCATGCTCAGGTTGCTTTGTCTTCTTATTTCAATATTACTTCTTCTATCAGATAATGGCCCATTAAAAGCAATTCACCTGAAGTATCATATTTGTTCAGAATTTTTACAACATAAACCCCAATGAAATCTTCACCAATTCCTGGGCTAGCTATACACTACCATAAGTCAAATTATTAATATTGAAAAACAGTCACCCATATCATATTGCCATTTTATTTTTGATATGGACTACCAAGTTGAAAAGAATTGAATCTTTCCTCCAACGACAATTAAAGGAATAGTCTCACTTTAATGAAGTCACTTAAAGAAAAGGTAAAAAAACCTGTGACCTAAACCCAGAGTGGATTAGAAAGGAATAAAAAGAAAGAAGTAAAACAGAAAAGCCCAAATGAGCTGTGGCTTTTTTCTGTATTTTATTTCTTTAAAGCCACTCATTGTTTGGGTGGTTAAGTGTTCCTTAATATCTTCTCCTTAAATTGCACCTTGGTTTTGTTCCAAAGCATTGTACTGTTCTGTGTCTATACAGAGTAAGTAATTCATTCCTCTATCAGTAGGAGAATTGAGCCTTATCAAGGTCACTGGGCAAGGTCGTTTGACAGGGTGTAGTGATTAATGACCTTTCTGGGATCGATGTTTTCTTTGAATGTTAGGATTCAGCTGGTAGCACATCTAAGGAGTGACTGAGTTGTCTTTTTTTTTTTTTTTCTTTTTCTTTTTTAAGAATAAATTTAATTCTTAGTCATTATCTGATGAAGTATATTCTTTACAGTAGCTGCATTGCTATCTTGGGTTTGCATGGACATGGGCACTATACCAGGCTGCCTAACTACTCAACAGCTGTGCAGCCTTTCTCCTGATTTGTTACAGTAGGTGTTACTTTGATGTTGCAAAGACAGTATTTCAGCATTCCTGAACACAGATCTGGATTAATCCTGGAACTAGTCCACTGACTATAGAATTTAACAGCAAGATTACTTTTTTTTTTCCTATGGCCAGGTAGAGCTGCAAAGGTTTTAGGGTAATTGCAGGCACGTATTTCTGTTGCATCAAACTTTGCTTATAGCTATTCCATTAATTTCTTCTTGTTCTGGAGATGAATTATATTTTCAGTGTATTAGATACTCCAGGAACATTGTGATGCTACCTATTTGGAAAGGCTTATTTTTAAAATACCTGCAGTAGAGCATTCTGCTGATCACTTCAGAAAATTTTTTGCTGCTTGGGTTTTTTTCAATTATTTTTGATGCAGGGATATTGCTTTATGAAGTACACTAAAAAGAAAATGGAAGTAAACTGCTTTTAGAATACAACTATAACCAGCTCTGCGTTTTATGCTTCAGCATCTTTGCAGTTTTTCTGCCTGATTCCTCTTGTGACACCCATTCTTAGCAGACATATGTCTACTTTCACTGCAGATCTAGATCCCTCATTTTCTTCAAGGCTTCATCATAGCAAATACCGCTTCTCTGTGCACTCTAGTCCTCACTGAGACTCAAGCCCTTCTGACATTCTGCAACCATGACACAATAATAAAACTCCACTGTCAACTGTGGAAAGATGTACAGAGTAAATTGCTCCACTGCCATCAAATAGTCCTGGCAAGATAAGTCATGGGTGATGGATTTTCTAATGGCTGCCTTCTTAGGCTATTGGCAATGTAGTTAAGAATATGATTAAGTGTTGTGAGCTTGACCGACATCAGATATCCTATGTCAGATGGTGATATAAAAAAAGGCACTTGTGATAAGAGGGAAGGGTATTAAGCATTGTAAAATAGCTTTTAACAATTTAAGACCTAAAAAAAAAAAAAGGGGGGAGGGGTGTGAGGGGAAAGGTGGTCATAAGTAGGTTTCTTTTTCAAGATTTATTTAAAACAAAAAAAAAATTGAGGGCCACTGTCTTGTGAATAGCCTGCTGATTTTGCTGAATGTTGGTCTTATGGCACAGACAAGTATTTTCAAACCAACAGGACAAAACAACAGAAACAAGTTCACCCCAACACGCTCACATGATATCTAGTCTTCTACTTATCTTTCAGCATGCCTCTCTTTCAACCTAAACAGTATTGTGGGCATTAACAGTCAGGTAACAAGCAAATGAACACAGTAGGATCTAAATGGTCATGGCAGAAAAGACCCAGAACCTGTTATAGTGAGAGGAAGCATCTCAACAGTGCATACTGTGGTGCAACTCAGAGCTGTGTGTCATGGGAACTGGCACTCTACCACAGTAATCATTCTGCAGGGATGTGTGCTAAGAGGTAATGAGTCACACGCATGATACTTGTTAATGATAAACAGCATGACAACTCCCCATGCTCTGTTTTGAAAAATGTATACCATCTAGGGTATTGTTTACTGCCTTCCTAGCCAACCTGTTTCTGCAACACGTCCGCCGAATAGAAGGCATTGCAGATACAACTGTGCTAGAGGTGTCTCTGGGGGGGCAGATTTCAGGCATGTGGATAGGACCAAGGAGTGTTATTCTGACAATATTTTTCTTCAAGTAGTGGATAAAATAATTATTTGTGTGATGACCAGTAATGCAGCCACAGGCAGGAAAATTCCAAATAAATGCAATGACAGAACAGATTTGTACACAATAAGTAGTTTAACTGTCTCAGTTTTATTACTGTTAGACAGCAAAATCTTCATGTAGCAGACTAAAATTCTGTTGAAATGGAAAACCTGTGTGAATTTGAGGTGATTTCTTTGGAGTTTTCCTTGGGAAGGCTTTGGAGAGAGGGGAATAAGAGAAGTCCCAGCTATGTCCCAGTGTCCTCTCTGCTTCAGAATGCCTGTGTGATGTATGCCATGGCAAAGTTGAGGTCATCTTTTAAAAAAATTTCTATAAATTGAAGCTGCTTGGATCCAAAGTTTTGATTCAAACCCATTGAAGATGTCTGTGTTTTTCATACTGACAGGTGAAAGAGAAAAGAAATACTTATTTCAAAGTATTGTTAGCATAGCATGCCCAGGGATTATTGTACATCAGCAGTGGCTCACTGAATGGAAATGTGCACTGTTGTGTACAGTGTGGAACAAGGACAGTACTGAGAAAATTGCGGGGCTTGAAGTACATGGAAACTTTTAAAATTCTGGGCTAAACTAAGAGGTCCTGGCAACAGTAGTAGTGCAAGAGATGTCAGGCTGACCATGAAATAATATGGCAACACAGCATCATCACTTGAGGAAAAAGAGGTGGAGGAATTAATTTGTAGAGAGCAACATCAATGAAAATTTGCATTGGGAAAGTTCACAGCCTGATGCAAATAGGATCAATTGTACTGTGTGGCTCCACTGAAAATCTGTGCCTGAGGACAGAATTTGGCCTCTCCTCAGTGCTGCTTGGCTGGCTGTAGCATTCATTTGTTTTCAGGAACTGATAGCTACTGCATTTTCACAGCAGGTAGAGATGAGGTTTTAACTCTGGTTTCTTTAGGGGGGGAAAAAATAAGGAAAAGGAAAAAAAAAAAAAAAAAAAGGAGGAGGGAAGAAAAAAAGTAGGTACATGTGCAAGACCTTGTTTGTTGTTGTCTGTATGTATTGTTTTCTTCTATGCTTTAAACCCCTGCATTTTTAATTACAGATATCTAGTGGAGGAAATTAAGAAAAGAGAGGGATTCCAGCTTCTTTTGGAGGTAAGTGAAAAAGGAACTGAACTGTTGTTATTGGCGGGGGTGGGGGTGTCTATTGTTCGATTTTGTTCTGTGTAGCCAATTGCCAATTTGTATTTGAAGTATATAATTTAATAAGTTTATGTATTGGCGATACACAGATATGATTTGAACACATGTAACATTCTCTGTATTCCCTACCATCACTCTACCTATTTTCCTAGCTTCTGGGCCTGTATTGCCTCAGGGGGTATAGATGGAACACTTTTCTGTGAAAGTGAAGAGTCTGGCTGCAAAAAAGCAGTGCTTGCCAGACTTAAGGGTAAGACTGTGTGCTGGATAGAAGAATATTTTGATCCTAAAAATGGACTTTTCATGTTTAAAGTGTATGTTTTTTTCCTTAATTCTGTTTCTACACCAATCTTCCTAAAAACTACCCAAACGTTGTGTTGTTCGCTCATCTTTGCTAAACGTGTTGGTTTACCTGTTGGTGATCTTGCTTGGGGGAGAGAGAGTAAAGGGGGCAGAACGAGTAAAGGGGGCAGAGCTGAAGTGCTGTTTTTCCACCTACCCTCAGCTCTTTGGTTAATAACGCTAACATCTGGGGATGTTGCAAAGACCTGTCATTTCTAGAAAAACCTTCTGCATTTTTGGAAGTGTCTGCGTGTGTGTCTGCGTGTGTGTCTGCGTGTGTGTGTGCGTGTGTGTGTGTGAGTGAAAGACAGCTGGGTATGTAGCGTGGGGAGGAAGAGAGCATGTGGAGGAGAAAGGGGAATGGAGTAAGTGCCACACATGGAGACCAGCAAACCATAATGATGCAGATTTGGTTTACACTTGCTGATGCCATGAGCATTCCAGGATAGGCTGGAAGAAATATGAAATATAATAAATGTTTTATACTATTCATGTAATGTAAACTTTTCCCTTTAACTTTGAAAACTGCTTATTTCAAAGTGCATACTGGGAAACTTTACATGGAGTGAAGAATTTTGGGCCAGTAGCACATGCTGAGGTTAAATAGGCAGGTCTGTTATAAGCTCTCCATTTTCTGTTATTGTAGAGCTTAGCAGAGAGCCCAGTTCTACTGTAGATGTGAAAGCTGTTGGTGAGAGCAGAGGCAGGAACAGGACACTTGGATTAAAAGTGGGATTAGAGTGAGTGCTATGGTATGGGCTATGAGAAGGAAATTGAGCAAGGGGTAAGAAAAGGTTTTCATGAGAGCAGGGGGACAAGCGGTGAGAATTCAAAGAAAGACTGCTGGGAGGCATCTAGGCCCAGTTACATGAGCCCTTTCTGAAAGGAAGTTGGATGTTGGACAAGAAGCTCAGGAAGATGATTCTCCAATACATGTGGTGAGGAAGGTCCTGCAACAAGAACCGCTCTATGGCCTGGAGATGCCACTCGCACTTGAGTCATCTTGGACTCTTCTGTGGTATAATTGCTCACCTGCTTGGATAAGAGCTGTGACAAGATAGCCAGACGTAGTGAAGCATGGGGATAGTTAAGTTTTTCTAGGATGAACGGTATTTTCAGAGGGGGGTGATGTATTTGATGTGTGAAAGGAAACTGAGATAATCAAGATGGCAATATAGGCAATATGGTAATATATGCCATCTGTCTACTCCTGCCATCTGATTTTAAATAGTTTTAAAATAAACCCTGTAACAGCGAGCTAGTGCTTGTGCTCATGAGGAAGCCGCTGCCTTTTCAGGGTCTGTGTTTATGTGTGTACTCAATGCATGCTCTTTGGAGAAAGAAATGGGACTTTAAGAGCTGAGCTTTATTTCATTCAGTGGCAGCAGGTGGAAGGTTTGCAGCTCTGTTCCTGCTGACAACGATATTCTTCTTGATGATTAAATTGTATTTAATGCATTCTTTGAAGTGAGGCAGAAAATGATATGAGCAGTTCTCAGTGCCCTTTCATGAAAGAACATGTCTCAGCTGGTGGGCTCTTCTTGTTCAGGAAACTGCCTGGGATTGCGATAGCAGCCGCGTTCACAGTGGGGCAAAGAGATGGTGTGACCCAGCTACTAAGCTCCCTTTTAACTTTTTTTTTTCTTTCAACCAGTACTAATGAGGATGGCTTGTGGGAGGGGAGAGGGGTGTGCGAGTTTATAATCCGTGTTATAATGTAGACCCCAGTTACATACTGTGTTGCAAATAATGTAGGTCAAGTTTGACTGAGTGGTTTTATGGGTAGTGTTGGATGGGATTAGAAGGCACATCTATTCCATGTGCTGTTGCTATCTGTACATGTGGGGAAAAAAAAAAATCCAAATTAGCAGAAAATGTAGAGGGCCCCTGGACTGGTCTGGTAACATTTTCTCAATCATATATGAAACAGAAATCTCATAAGCACAAAATGCCTTATTTTATGATGCACGGTGAACAGCCATTCTTGTTGGGAGTCTTGCAGGTAATTCTCTGCTGAGTTTAAAGGCAAAATTTCTCTGGAGGGAAGCAGACGCATGGAGTCTTAGCTTTTGCTCAAAAGGCCTACTTAGATATTGGACAAGATGTATCCAGGGTATGACACATACTCTGCAAGGGGTCCTGAGATTCTTATAAAATGTGGAAAATGAGAAAATCAGCATTAACTCCAGCACTGTGTAGTGTGCTGTATGATATATGATATAAAAGATTAGCAGTGTTCAGCAGAAAAATGACTAGGTGTACAAGTGTTAAATGGTGACAAAAATTGAGTTTGTGTGTTTTGTGTAAAATGCATCATAGGAAACTCCCATTTAAAAAAAACACTAAAAAGAAAATGTATTCTTCTCTTTAAAGTTGCTTCAATTTTGAAATCTGTAAGTTAACCCTCTATGCCTCACACTTTTTTTCTAATCAAAGTTTTAGTGAGCAAAGCAGTGTTAAATATGTATATAGGAAGAATAAATGAAAAAGGAACCCCAAAAGGTTTCCTTTTTCTGGCAGCAGGAA
>VYZV01001863.1:70211-118992 GCA_013401275.1 Pandion haliaetus | reverse complement strand
GCGGAAAACCCCAGCCCTCCCCCCCCCCCCCCCGAACTCTTTGACAAGCTATGTATAATATGTATTCCTATCCCATTTGTTACATCTCATAAGAAATCACTTGTTCTCTTGTTTAGCCGGAGTATGCAAACGTTTGCTTTTGGTACATTCCACCAAGCTTAAGAAAAATGGAGGATGGACCTGAATTTTGGCAGAAGCTACACCAGGTGAGTGTCACATGAACAGTGTTATCTGTAGCTTACTCATTTATCTGCATGCCACATAAGAATGTGAAGTAGCCCTTGGCTTTGCTTACCATTAACCTATCAGTAGAATGGTGATTTAATCCTTAAATAGATGTTGGCAGGATTTAAGTTTGTTCTCTGTTTAGACAAGGCTAATTAATATTTTTCTTAATGTAAGAGATGCAGGCATTTACAAGTATTCAGCTTACTATCAAAGCTGTTAGCATCTGGCAGAACTGAGAGAAGAGGAACGGTATTTTCTGCATCTCTTGTCTAGACAAAGTGAGTATTCATTACCTGTTTCAGACACTTAACAACGCTGTCCTTGGAACTTGTCTTGCATTATCTATGATAATCTATGATAATGCAAGTGAGGAAGTGCTTAAGAATGCATTTCTGATGTTAAACAACCCATAAATGACAACAGGAATACAATGGGAAAAACTTCATGGGTGAGCATTTTGGTAACTGCCATCCTGGTAGAAAATCATGAACATCTTGAAAAAAGCAGCAGTAAAATTTTGAAGTTACTAGTGGGGAATCAGTAGTTAAGACTTAATTAAGAAGCCAGTAGACACTGTGGTATTATGTTTTACTGAATAACCTATTCTGTGAGGAATTGAATTTAATTCATTGTTTGCTCCTCTCTGTAGCAGCTTTGCTGTTCTGCATTTTTTTTTCCTCGAATTTGCTACTAGAAAATTGAACTAGAACATAGATGTGTATACCATATGCATGCTTGCATATGGTATATGTCTTATATATACATGCTATATATACTATATATACATGCATACTTTCTATAACATCTGCTCTCCTTTCATCAGCTTTCCTTTCACAGGAATTGCTTTCAATTTATGCTGGATTCTGGTGTCTTTAGGGGTGAGGTCTTCCTTAACCCTGTCTGTATTGTTTTGGAAAGTATATTTAACTTTTGCAGTACAAAGCCATGCATAGCCACAGTGTGGATATAAGGGCTTTGCATTTACCGTGCTCTCATAAAGCATGGATGGATTGATCCTTTCGTACGGCGCTTCCCTTCTTCTCGTTAAAGTGGAAGACCTATGTGTGTGTATATATATATATATGTATATGTATACACACACAGAGAACTGTGTAACAGCTCCTCTCCCCATGGATGAGTGAGGATTGGGAAGGAGCAGTGGAAAGGCATAGAAGAAATAATGCTGCAACTGCCATCTTTTGATTTATGTATGCTATGGAAGGGACTGAGCAGGGAAGGGATGAAGCCCAACAAATGGCTTTGAGCACATATGTTGTGAGTGGGTTATTGAGTGTAACTTACTGGTTCTTTGCTCTGCTGCTTCCAGTCAGTGTGAGGAATAGATGCCTGGCTTTATTTTATGTACTGGTAGAGATAAACTGATGCTGGAAATGCAAATTTCCTAGCCAATGTTTTGTGGGAGAGAACTTGGAAAGGAGCTTGTGTGGAATTTCTCCCACGAACTGAGCACTACTGCAGATCTCAACCAGTCTTTTCATGGGCAAGGTGACATTTTCTTGATTCCTATGCCTCCTCTGATGAAGCACTAAGAAACCCAAAATCATAAAACCTAACCTATTTCCCTCCTCCCCGCAAAAGCCCTCCAAAAATCTACCACAAAACGGACCAAAACTCCCTAGCAAAGCAAGGCACTGAACGGCACAAATTTCTCTCCTGGAAGAAACAACAAATTATTATTGTTAGTTGTGTTGCTTTAGGCACTGCTGGGAAGTTCTTGGACACTACAGAAATGAGCCTGTTGCACAACTAAAACATGTTGTTTCACCTCCCCTATTGTCTACAGAGACAGGTCTGGGATTACTTTGCTTCTTGGATGCTGAGGGCCAGTTTGGGGCACAACATGTATCAGTGAGCAGATGAGATGACAGCACTGGATTGCAAAAGAGAAGACTGACTTGACTTTTCCAGCTAATGTCAATTTGTTCTTAACATTGCTGATGCAAACAGCATAGTCATTATGTTAGTATTACATTAATCAGTACAAATATATGGCTGGGCAAGAAGGAATGCATCCTGATCAGCAAGGTGTAAGCGGTAAGAAGATGAAGACTGAAGAGATTGTTGCATTATGCCATTGATGGGCAGATGGGGATGTGTATAGTTTCTTGACTGCAAGTGCTTCCTGAATATTCCCATCATTCCACTGAAGTGATCATTAAAATGCTTTAATTCACAATTTGTATTTTCACACAACATTTTAACATCACAGTTACTCTGTTTATCCAGAAATCAATCTTCCTTTTTGTTGACCTGCCTATCTGACAATTATTAAGGAAATGTACGGCTTAAAAATCCCTCAAGTAATTGATTTTATTTGACTGCTTGTTCAGCAATGTTGTTCAGAATAACATGCTGTCTTCTAAGGTTAGTTATGTGAGTTTTAGTGCTGGTGAAAGTTGATAAGCAAATACCTCTGATCTCAAGTCTTCAGCTTTGTGAAGAATTTGCATAGTCCTATACAAAATAACCCTGAAGGTTTTCTGCTGTACTGGCTCTTCTCCAGCTTCCATGGCCCACTTTATGTGGAATTGTGTTAGGGCTTACTGGATCACAGAGTGATACCTGATTCTGATGTCAGTCTTCCAGCTGTCCTAGATAAATTGTGTCTCTCAGAAGGGGGGGGTGTGCGCGTGTGCGCGTTTTAAATTCTGGAGCCTTGGACTTTAGGTATAAAATTTGCCCTCTTCAGTCTCTCCAACATGCAAACCAGAAAGGTGATAGGAAACAGTCGCCTGAAGGATTTGGGACAGCCACTAGTTGGTCATTTGACTCATCACCTGAATCCTTTAGGGGAAAAGAAACAACGTTGTGGTGGGGAAGTAGAGAGCAGCATAAATGGTACATTACTCCATTACCCAGTGAAAGTGGGAATTCTGTGCACATCTACAGTCTTACAACACTTTCATCTTTTGGGATTACAGCAGGAATTGGCTGTCTAGTGAAACTGGTTCTATGGACAGTACAGCAACTCTCTGCATGCAGTGGGGTGGTCCAAGATAGTCCACGCTCTGAACGTTTTGCAGTATGCTGAGGGCATAGCAGATGGCGTAACCCGTAAAGGAACCTTTTTCAGTGACATTCTTCACAAGTAAGTGAAGAGGGATTTCTTCTTGCAGCAGCCATACAAACAGGCACTCTGGGGTAATTGGGGAGCTGCTGTTTCTATTCAACTAGAAATATTTGTAAGTGGTGTTACTTTGTCATTGTGAGCCTGGGGCAGTTGTCTCTGACCTGGGACAGATGTAATTGACAGAATGAAGGAGCAGTTGCTTTGCTAGTACTGTATGTGCCCCCTAGTGATGTTTTTGCTTCTCTTCATCTTGTGACACACTGTAGGTTTTACTTTGTGTACTGCTGATGATGGTCAGTATGTCACAGGGTCACGGTCAGAAAAGTGTAGCTGGAAATTACAAGCCAGAAATAGAAGTGAGAGGAGAAGTAAAAAATTTAAGCCCAGGCCATTCCAATTTTCATATTTTTTCCCATAACCACAAATATCTATGTGTATTCTTATACCAATCTTTAGAAAAGTCAGCTTTCTCAGCTTATGCTGAAGTGTCTCTAGATGATGCAGAATTAGCTGATTGTTAGTAATACTGTCTCTGGAAAGCCTCCTGGCAGCACAGAGGGTGCTAGGGCATAAAGAAGCATTTGGAGGGATGCATCAGGAACTATTGCCATCCTGTTGCTAAGCCAGCCAGCCATGCCTTGTGCATTCTGGATCAGCTTGTAGTCTGCTCAAACTCAGTGTGATCTAGAAGACTAAGAAGGAGACACAGAGGTAACCATCTGTGGCATCCCAAAGTCGGAGCAACTCAGATTCGTGGATTTCCTTTGTCAGAACTGAGGTGAAACAACACCAGGGGAGTTCAAACAACAATCAACATTTATTCAACCTAGCTAACCTTGCCCAAGTACAAGTGACTTTATCAATATGAACCTTGCATCGTGTCATTAAGCCACTGTTTGAAAAGAGAAGAGAGGTGTAGAAAAAGAAGTGGAAAAAGGAACATGAAACTGTGTCAGAAGGGGATCCCTCCCGTTGAGTCACGAGGTTCAGAGTAGACCCCCTTGCTTTCTGTACTCCTCCTCAAAGAGGAGCCCAGGGGCGGCTAGATCCACTCCTAGTCTCAGACTTGGTCAACAGTTTATGTTTCAAAGGATGGGGTGTAGGGACTGTGGAAAAGAGAGAGGAGAAAGAGCGAGAAAGAAAGATAGACAGAAAGACAGAAAGAAAAGAAAAGGAGAGAAGAAAAGGGTTTGACCAGTCCTGGGTCCAGCGTTGGTCCAGCCAGTGTAGAGATCCAGTTCCGGAGGGCGCGCGCCGAGCAGTTGTTCTTCCTTCTTTTATAGTGTGTTAGCCGGTGGTCTCGACATGCGCAGTTCACGTTCCTGGGCTTCTCTGGAATCTGTCAGTGAGCTTGGGGGGGGTTCATTGGGGAGTTGCCTCTCTTTCCCTGCTGGCATGACCGCTTAAGATCGAAGCACAGTCCCATCCTCTGTGGGGCCCTCTCTTCCGGGCGCATACGCTGTGCTCCTTCTCATGGTCACTTAAGATAAGGAATTGCAGCTTTGGAGAAGTGCGGTCCCACCCTCCGTGGGGCCCTCTCCTCCGGCCACATTGTCCTGTTCACACAACTCAGCGTTTTTACAGAGGCATCTTTTCCACCAAAGTTCTTTAATGAATGTTTGAGACATTGACTATAATTTGTCAGACCGTCACACCATCTTTAACAGGGACCTCCTCCTGCAGGAGCCTGGCTTTGCTGAAGGATCCTGGAGCATAACTGTAGGTAGACTACTGCATATTGAATACTGCTTAGTAAAGAGGGCTAGTGATATATTGCTAAGTACCGCTTTAGACCTCAAAATTGGGGTTAAAAAAGTGTCAGTAGGTTCCTGGTAGGTCTTTCATGCTTTACTAGACTTTGCCTGGTCTGTAGTTCTAAGCATATGCTGGAGTATCAGATTCCAGTGGTTCAGTAAGGCTTTTATACACAGTTCTTGCTTCCAATTACTCAATATTCTAGCATCTCAGGCTCACACTCTGTGTGTGGTATATTTGGGGTTTTCTGTTTTGTTTGCTTCCTGCCCTTTTGTGGGTTTTTGGCCAAATAATACAAAATTTATTGGCTGTATTAGAAAACCCAGGATACAATTTCACGCTAAAGCCTATATAGCTTGGAATGCCATTTTTGCCCCTCTCCTCTCCTCCTTAGTAAANTTTTAAGAGAAGAATGTAGCTGTCTTCTCTGTAAAGGCATATTTGTAAAATAGCCTGTCATGCTGACTGGTGTTGTGATACATTTATATAATGAGAGGTTTCATATCAAAGCCGAAATGTAAGGAGGTTGAAGTGGTGTTGCCTTGGCAACCTCTGAATCTTGTGGTCTTTAGCGTTTGATTTATACCACAATCAAGGACCCGATTCAGTATTCTTTATGTATTCAAAATATCTATTGGCTATGGTATAAGGTTTCAATGGGAAGGGAGAACAAGACCTCCAATTGGTTATATTAATAATGTTTGCCCTCTGTATTTTGGAATAACAAGAGAAAAATGACATAGATTAAAACCAGAACATTAAATGCAGCAAGCCAGGTTTATGCACAAGAAAGGTCCCCAACATGTCACTGCATTGGATCCCCACTTGGGATTTGTGTACAAAATGTTGTTACTTGAATGCCTGGCATCCTTGTGTACTATGAGTTTTTCTTACACTGGAATGAGAACGCAATTAAACAATATTTTAATGTGTGTGTTTGAAGAGTAATGGTGGAGACCTGTTTCTGTGAACTTCACTTAACGTGAGTAATTTTTACGGTAACAACTAGCCTGCTGACTCTAGCATCTACCTCTGACACAAGTTTCTGTGAAGGGCCACATCAAATGACAGGAAAATCAATGGTAAGATTTACACAGAAGTATATGGGAGTTAGATTGGCTAAATCATTGTGACTGACAGATCTGGGGCTGTTCATCAGTCACTTGTGAATACTGTATGTTGACGTAATTGTTTCTGATCCCACGTGCTTTCTTGTTGTGTTGAAATAATGTAATCATGTAGAAATACATTTGAAAAAGAACAGAAGGAAAAAGAGTGGGTCAAGTTTTGGGTGTTTTCTTTGCCAACATGTGAGGATTGTTAAGAGATGGTGCTATCCCTTAATCTTTTTGCTTTCTCTTAAAGCAACCTACAAATCTGTTGTGGACTTCAAGAAACAAAAATCTACAAGTGGAAGAGATTGCTTTGGCAGGTCTCAAAGAAAGACCTTCCAGGGGGCTGGATTGTCATTTCAATGAATCGGATAGGGACCTCCAAAGGGGTTGTCTGAAGAAATTTGGTTTGTCAGAAAAATCCTCAGGGTCAACAGAAGCTCCATATTCAGCCTATATAACTTGAGGCAGTGACCCAAGGAAGCTACTTGAGAAGTTGGCACAGTTTCCCTCCATCTTTAACATGGAGAAGGAGAAGGGGAACTCCCAGATCATGACTTAGGCAACCTATGGTCAGAAGCGCCCTTGGGAAAAACTTGTTGGTCTTCATTATTCAGGAGGAGAACCTTAGGGATGCCAGGATCCTAGCTCGGCTGCTTTAGTTCATAAAGACAAGTAAGAACCCAACACTAAATCCTCAGCATGCTGTGTGCTGTTTTAGGTCTCTATTTTACAGGCTGCTGGAGAGAAGAGCTGCAAAATCTCCTCTTAATTCAATGGTCCCAGCTGAATTCTCAGTATTGTGTTCAAGAGTGGCAGAAATACAGCATTCTTGGAGAGGTGAGAGCAGGAGGCCTGGCAGAGGCAGGGCTGCAGGCAAGGACCCTAGGGGAGACAGGCACAATAAGCCCTGAAACCACAAAATGAGTAATACAATAATAACCAGGACTTATGCTGTAGTGTGACCATTCCTCAGCAGAGGATGGTGCTCAGAAATTTAATAATAAAATAAGCAGTCACTTGTTAAAGTAACAACATCTCTTATTTTGCAACTAATAGTACATAATATACAGCAGCAGACGAATAAAGTCTTTGTAGTTTAGATGCATATAAATGGCTGTTATTGTTAAGAAGAGAGATCTGAGCTCTGACAAATAAGAAGGAACAGTACAGTGTAATATAATAGGAGAAAAAAATTATAGCACTGTTTCAGTACCTTGTTAATGAGGGATTTGCACACTTTCCCTTTTAATAGGGTTTTTTTTTCTGTGGTTTTATATAACTCATCAGTAGAAAAGTGGCTGTAGCTGTTAATTAAAAAAGATATTTAGTGTGACTTTGTTTTAAATGTCTCCTCCATAGATGTGAGTTGTAAGAACACAAAAATAACTTGTCTTTTAAAAAAAAATATTAATTCAAACTAGAATACTTTGGTTTCTGACTGCATAACTGCACATAACTGGAATTTATGTTTTTGTTCTGTTATATTTATTCTTGCATGAGTACTGAAGTAGTAGTGCTAGACTAAGGGGCCAAATTCACTCTTAAAGTCTCCATCAGGAGTAGAGATTAATGCATTTTATCTTGACACTGCCCATCTCACCTTAGCATTAGACCCAGGTGCTAGCAACACTTCAGTATATATTTTACGTTGGTGGGGTTGTACACCTGCTTAACTTTCAGCCACATATAACGGTTTGTGAGACTGACCTGATCGCACACTTGCCAGTCATCCCATGAAAGAGCATATCAGATGTGTGTATGGGAATAGAAAGGAGGTATATTTGTATGACTGTATTGTAACCTGCAGTACATGCGATGAGACAAGGCAAAGACGTGAACTTCTTCCAGCCCATGCTTTCTATGGTCCAGTCTTAAGTGATATTTTAGTAATTCATGATATGGCAATTGTAGAGATTTCTGTTCTCGCTCTCTGCTTTGCCCCTCTTCCAGACTGGCTTTTCAGGAGTGGGTAGCACCAGTTGGGCTCCAGTTAAAAGCAGTCCTATTAATGCAGAAATCTTTACTGTTTTGTGGTCAGTGGTACTGTTTCGATTGAGGCAAATGGGCAAGAATCAACATCACTAAATAACCTTCCACTTGGCTGTTTCTGTTGTACCCCTCAGTCCCTTCCTAGACTTGTAATATCAGGTGATATTTTGAACCGATGATATTTACATCCCATCCAGCAATAATAATACATCAGGCAGCAAAACATCTCTGTTGTAAGAGCACTGTTACACAGCTGCTAAAGCTACCTCTCAATTCTCAGAACAAAGAGAAGAAACCCAAATGGCTTTGCTGATGTATGGTTTACTAGATGAGAGTTCAGGGCAACTTTTGTCAGAGACTGAACATTGAGCTGTGCATATTCAAGGCCTACTGGGGACTGAGGTCTATTGATCCCTAGTGCTCAGCCTACAGAAATGATGGAAGTTGTGGGGAGGGAGTCTGCTGCAGTTCCATATGTTGCATTCAGGCTGAACAAGGATTTCATCTTCCCTGAGCCACCTGCAGAGCAAGATTGCTCAGATGTCCAGAGGTGAAGTAGGTTTCACACTACTTGTTTCTTGTATGAAATCCTTTTAAGGATAATGGAAGGTCCAATCATTTCTCTGTGTGGTAATACACATAATGGCATGAAATGAAGCTGGGGGGGATAGACAAAGTGGAGAAAAATATTGTGAGGAAATAAAATCATGAGAAAGTGACAGATTCAAGGTAAAGGACCAAACCTTCCAGGGAGATCAATGCAAGATGTATTTTCATCACAGTAGCTAGCTCAGGTACTAGGAGCGATATGGCCACATGTAAGCATGGTACTTAATTCGGGTTGAAAACTATCTCACAAGGACTAGGTAGTTAACATGATTGTTCTTTCAGCAAAATCACCTATGATAGTGGGGTATGTTTTGTGTAGATGTACTCCTTTTTTACAGGGGAAGCATAGGTTTTACTTGTCTGATGCCTTAATTTTGCATACTGCCTTGCTAAAACCTAAGGGTCATTCTAGCTTTCAGTTCAGATACAGAAAACAAACAAGCTGATTTCAAACCTTTGCATTGTTAAAAGCTTCAGACTTAATAAATCCTTCCATTTACATATAGGAAGCATCTATAAAGCTTTATTTTCTAACTGGAAGATCACAGAAACAAAGGCTGTGGGCATTCAGCGGGACTGCGTTCTCCACTTCAGTGCCGCAGATCCAATAGACTAAATGGTGCTAAGCACTGCGTAAGAGCTGCTTGCTATTTCTGTGTGAACCAAGACAGTACTCTTTAATTTGTATGGCTTTCAAATAGATACAGTGGGTTACCCAGAGCAGTGGATGTTTTGCATCCATTGTTGTGAGTCTCGCAGATTGTAGAAGGACCAAGAGGGTAAAATTAAACCCTGTTTCTTTTCCAGAAAAGTGAATTTTTGGGGGGATTATGTGGAAGTGGCACAGTTCATATAAATTAAATAGGCACTTTGTGACGTACCTCAGAAAATCGTTCTGTCTGTGAAGAATTGAAATCTAAGTGCTCCTAATTTGGAGATAATGGTCATCTCGATTAAAGGGTTATGCTAGGGTAAGACTGAAGCATTGGAATGGTATATCCTACTATGAATGACCAAGGTAGAAAAGAAAAATAATGATCATTGCTGTGTACACAGGAACAAAGAATAATTTAACATTTTCTGTTATTATTAGCCTGCTCCTATGCTAATAGTTTTCAGATTAGCTGGTTTTGCCTAAGTCAACTCTGACACTTTTTTAAAAGCAAGCATTAAACTATTTTCAGAGTATAGGAAGCCAAAGGGAATTTACACTGAATTTGTCGAACCCTTCTTACATATTTGAAAGGCAGGTAAATTAGTGGTGAATTATCAGTATTTTACAGATAAAGAAAATAAGGAAAAAAAGGCATGGATGTAAGAGTTTATAATCTGTTTTTGTGTTTCGCAGTAGCATTATAAAAATAAGCACTTCTTACTGGAGTCCTGTTGCTGCTCAGAACAGTATTGCATTTTTGTTTGTTACTGCTGTAGAAATTAAAAATTTCATATTTTCTAATGCAACACTGTAAGACTTTTTAGAATTGTTCGTATGCACCTTTTGAATGTAAATGTGTGTGTGTGCTCATGCATACACATGTATGTGATTATGTATTTACATATTGGGATCATGTAAAAAAATTATTATTGAAGAGGGAGAGAATGGAATAAGGCATAGTATTACTGAAGTAACTGGATTCATAGAAAAACTTGTTAACAGAATCAACAACAGTTGAGGTTGCAACGGACCTCTGGAGGTGTTGTCTAAGCCCTGCTCAAGCAGGGACACCCAGAGCTGGTTGCCCAGGACCATGTCCAGGCAGCTTTTGAATATCTCCAAGGGTGGAGACTCCACAACCTCCCTGGGCAACCTGTGCCAGTGCTCAGTCGCCCTCACAGTGAAAAAGTGTTTCCCTATGTTCAGAGGGAACCTCCAGTATTTCAGTTTGTTCCCATTGCCTCTTGTTCTGTCACTGGGCACCACTGAAAAGAGCCTGGCTGAGTTTTCTTTGCACTCTCCCTTGGGGTATTTGTATGCATTCATAAAATCCCCCCTGAGCCTTCTTTTCTCTAGGCTGAACAGTCCCAGCTCCCTCAGCTTTTCCTTATAGGAGAGATGCTCCAGTCCCTTAATAGTTTTCATGGCCCTTCATTGGACTTTCTCCAGTATGTCCATATCTCTCTTGTACTGGGGAGTGCAGGACTGGACACAGTACTCCAGGTGTGGCCTCACCAGTGCCAAGTAGAGGGGAAGGATCCCCTCCCCTGACCTGCTGGCAGTGCTTTGCCTAATGCAGCCCAGGTTACACTAGCCTTCTTTGTGACAAGGACACATTGCTGGCTCATGTTCAACTTGGTGTCCACCAGCCCCCCTACATTCTTTTCTGCCAAGCTGCTTTCCAGCTGGGTAGCCCCCAGCATTTATTGGTGCATGGGGTTGTTCCTTCCCAGGTCCAGGATTTGGCTTTTCCCTTTGAACTTCATGAGGTTCTTGTCAGCCCATTTGTCCAACCTCTATTGTCTGCATCTTCCAGTTTCTCTTAAACATGGTCAACGTTTTTGCTATCTTAATAGTCTTTGGCTACTTTTAGGGGAAAAAAGCTCAAACAAACCCAAAACCCTACAGAAGCAAACACAACCTTATTCCTCACAAATATATGCTTTCTAATAAATGGTGACCTCTAAAGCTATAGTTTATTCTTTGACAAAAATACAGTATGCATTCTTAGCCTATTTACAGTCAAATATTTTCCATTCTGAGCAATGGCAAACTGCTGTACTCCTAATGTATTTTGTTGGTTTCAGCTGGTGCATCCAGATTCCTGACTGCATAGTGCTTGTTTGCCCAAACAGCATATATTTTCCTCTGCTTAAATAGGACTAATTACTCTTCCTTTCCTTTGCTTCATTTTGGAGTTAGAACATATTGACTAATATTTTAAATGGCCTTTTGTGCCTGGCTGTGAAGAGAACTGCTTTTAATAAGAAAGCAGAGTTTGAAGACACTCAACACAGTTAATTTAGTTCTAGTTGACCCTGTTGACTGTGTTCTTATAAAGCAGCACTGTGCTTCTGCATATTTGTGCACCCTGTCATTATGCTCTCTGTGCCATATGCACATTAATAACCAGTGATGGAAGAAAAAAAAGTTTGAGTTACAGGCTGAACTCCAAACTACAGCTTTTCTGAAAGTGTCATAGATCATGTTTAATAGCCTGTGGATCAAAATGAAACCCAATATACATCACAGGGGAACTCAATAATTGAAGCATCCTGGGAATGTCTAAGTACTTGAGTCTTGAGGTCACTAGAAGCTTCCTTCTGTGCTCAGTTTTTACCTGAATAAAAGCTGTCTCCTCCCACCATCATCTTTTCTTTTTGTAACAAATGGTAATCATATTTTAATGCACTGGCTTAAATTATTTTATCTGGCATTTGGAGGAACAGTGAACTCCCTTTTCTTCCCCTTCCCTCTCCTAATTTTCTGTGAAATGAGAAAAAACAATCATTCAGAGGCATAAGCATTTCGGAGTGTCTCCAGTACACTTGGCTCACAGCTGTCTCCTCTCTGTGCTGGGTGGCTGCGGAATAGTCAAATCAGGGTCACTGAACATGTTCTCTGGGTCTGTGAAGCTGGTCTACACGCCAGCTCTGAATTTACTGCTTTCATATGAGAAGCCTCGGGGTCTCTGTGAAGGATCCTAACTGGTCCCTTGGTGATGAGAATGCAATAATTTGCAACCCTGGGGCTGCACATGTGGTGTTGTGTGGGCAGGGGGAGGATGTATAGACTTGTCTCAGGAAAACAGCAGTCACAGAAGGGTTTTGTGGACTTGATGCTCTGTGGTTTGCACAGGGGATAAATCCTATTCCTGTGTGAAGGTGGTGGAAGGAAGGTTGACTTTTGCAGCATCATACTGACAGAAAAAAACCTTGGACTGAAACCGTAGGAAGCCTGGCCAAATTGAGACCCTTGGCCTTTCTTGAGTTGTGATCACGGGGTTCCTGTGCCAGGGCTGCATCGTGTGATTGTAGCAGAACTGGGCCGGTGTGGGGCATACTGGCTGATAAGGAGCCCTTGGGGTTAGAGGTAGCGAGGCAGCTGTGCAGCTCAGATCGGTCCCATCTCACAGTGGGCAATGGTGCTCCTTGAGGACCATCATTGTTTCACCGTGTTGGTTCACCTTCTGCCTGTAAGCTGCTCCTAGAGCTGCCCTTCCTGCAGCTGTCCAAGCTGTGGCTCCCCGTCCCTGTGAGGGTTTTGGTATGCAGTTCAGATGATCAGGAGTTTTGTCTTTTCTGTTATACAGGGGGAGTTTGAACTGAATGGGGTTGATGACTGAGGAATGTAAAGAGGCAATAACAGATCATTTTTAGGTGAGTGCTTGCAGTGGATGTTTTAGGGGTGAGCTAAGGATTGATGAGGTGACTGCCCAGCAGAGCCACTGGCTCAATGTGCAATGGGTATATAGATTCATTTACCTTGCTAATAATTGATATTGCAATGCTGAAGGATATGTGTAGGATAAGAGTGACATCTTCTCTCCTGTTTGTCCTTTCGCATAGGATGAATCGTATTAAGAGTGAAAGCAAAGAATGTGGCCAAACAAAAATTATTTCCAGCAGTTGTTTAATTGTTAGTGCATGATTTTTCTTGCTTTTGCACACAGCGAAACTGCAATGTGAATGGAAGCCACCACTTCTTGGTTGGCACCTTTTTAAGTGCAGCCTCTCCCTCTGCAAGGATGTGGTAACAGGAGCTTCTCTGAATGCTTTAAATATCTTATAAAGGTACTTGAATATCCGAAATTGCAGGTGGGCTAAATGACAGTCTCATGAATGAATAATGAGTGCTAGTGTGGTCTGTTGGTAGTGGCTTTCTAAATGAACCCTTTCAACACTACACAATTAAGTTTCCTCCAGTTACAAATCTTTCTGATAGCATTGTGACCATTCTGCCCTGCCAGCTGGTACCTGCTGTGGTTTCTGAATGAACCAAGTGTTTTCTAGCATTCTGTTGGTTTTGGCATGTTTACTAAATAACAGCAATGAATTGGCTGTATTGCAGTAATAGGGATTACAAGATAAATAGCACAATGAATTTTTTTTTGGTCATTTTATAGGGAATTAGACAGAAGGAAAATAAAATCTTTGGGGTCCTTAATTAATGGACCCTTACAGCATGAGTTACTACATATTTGATGGAAAACAAAATAAGGTATCTTTCTGCCTTATCAGCCAGAAACAGAAGCTACTTAAAGTATAAGCCTTTATTTTACCTCACAAGAAAGGTAAACTTCTGCTGTAGTCTGAAACATGGGCGACAATTTCAACACTGGCTTAACCTATCTGGGGAAATATTTCATTTTATTTGTTATATCAGGTATAAGTGGGGAACTCCCATGTCGGGTGGAGTTGCAAAGGATGCAGGGACTTGGGCATATGCAGCATTTCTAGAAAAGAATGACAAACATACCTGGATTACGAATACTTGATCAAAGAATTGTTTTGTGGTTGTTTTAGTGTAAGAGTGAAACATTTATGGCTTCACATCTCTGCTTATGTTGGACAGCTTACCTAGATTTTGTGGAAGAGTGATAGTGCATTGAAGTGTCCTTACTTTGTTCCTGGTAGTCCAAAAGATGCATTTTTTGGGGCACTGGAATAGGAGTGCAAGTACTGCAGAGGAAGGCATGCTCTCTGCCAAAGAAAAACAATGGAGTTGTTGTAAGTTACCTGCTATGCCCCTCTTTCTCTGCCCTTTCCTGCCGCTTCTGGCAGCAGTGGCTCTTTACCAGTACAGTGTTTGTGCTCTTACTCTCTGAACAGACCAGGTGTGCTGGGAGAGGTGCATCTGGACAGGCGATGCAGTTCGTCTCCCCTTTCCATCTTTTAGGCAGACCAGATGAGCCAGCTGCAGTCAGCCCAAAGATCTGTGGGAAGACATCAGTTTGCTTTACCTTTTTCCCTTGAAAGTACACTTAAACTGACTTGTGCCTCCCAGACAGGAATGTATTAGCCATTGTTTAACAAGTTTCAGGTTGCTGCATGTGAATTATGAAAATAAATGAATAAACTAATTTGCATGTTTGCAGCTGATTTGCATCTAGCCATAAAACTGAAGCCTGTGATCAAAAAGAACTTGAGGACAGAAGGAATAACCTGGCCACCTCTGTATTTTGGAGACTTGTTTTTGGGTAGCCCAGTGACTTTTGTATAAGCACATCTTCTGGAAGGGTATCTATTCTTGACTGGAAAATATCAAGGAATGGTAAAACTACTGTTTTCCTTGGCACCTTCTTTCAGTAGCTAATTAGCCTTCCTGTACGAAAGGAGATTGATTGAGAAGGGAGGAAAAAAGGTACTGAAAAAACACCCTTCCACACTAAAATAGCCTTTTCTATTTTTCCCTTTTTTTGTGCTCATAAGCTATCATCAAGTCACCTCTCATTCTTTTATTTATAAACTAAATAGATTCACATCTTTAAGTTTTCATTAGCCATTGAATCATTTCTGTGGCTGCCACCAGCATCCTTCCAGTTTTTCATTATCGTTGGGGGGGTGGGGGTGGGGAAGTGAACATCTGAACTGTGTATTGTTTGCAAGCACCTGAGTTTCCACTACTGCATGTGGAGATAAAATTGTCTCCTTAATGCCTGTGCACTTGTGTATAAAATCATGGATCATACTAACTTTTTTCTTCTACTGTATTTCTTTGGGAGCTCAAGCTGATGAGGCTTTGTATTTATATATATATGATGAATGCTGAAATGAAATCTTTTCTTGTGTGTGTAAATGACTATTTCAAGAACAAAATTAATTGTCAAGACATTTTGTGGTTTTTTGTTTGTTTGTTTTTTTTTTTCCATTGGCCCATGGAAAACAGCCTGACATCCCAGATTAACCAGTGGTCCTAGGATCTGGGCATCTGTGTTTAGGAGCAGCCCTAACTGTTTTAAAGCATCCACGTAGATGACCTAATTACAAAACTTTTGTAGTCTGTCTCTTGACAGAACTTTTTAAAGCTGATTTTGGCTCCGATATAGAGTGAAAACAATTGCCGAGAAGTCAGTTTCTTGCCAGGAAGGATGCTTGGTTTCTGATATGTGACCTGGAAGCTCATATAAATTTTGTTTTATTGCTACAGTCTTTTCAGAGTCACTGTTTTTAGGATACTTATTCATTCTGAGCTGTCTCTGTGTTTTGTTGTTTTTTGTTTTTTTTTTTTTTTTTTATTAATACATGCACAACTTACATTTTGGCTGTATTAAAAAGCTGTTGCTAGAGTGGGTTTGAGTAATCCAGGTCTGTGCACTCCAGGTCTGTGCAATGCCTTGTCTTCCTCGGTTTTCTCCCTTAGTGAGTCTCTCACTCACAAATGGTATCAGCTGTCATTTATTGACTTCCAGAAGACCAACAATGAGGATTAGCATCAAGGCTAATCCTGATCTCTGTGGAGCCTCACTAGCAGCAACATTTGATTGACGCCCCATTTACTACATGTGGAGATATGCTAGTTATTCAAATCTTGCTTAGTTTTACTGTATTGCTATTGTGTGGTCATAATTTTTTTTGTGCTGTTGCTGTGTGAACTATTCCTGCTATTTTTCATCTAAATGGCTTGTGTAAGGCTTTCTTATTAATGCTCTAAGTGCAAGTAAATCATCAAGAAAACTTGTAGTATCAGCAAAATAACAAAGGCAAGATGACCCAAAAAAATGGTGTTTGGCAAAGATGTAAATGTAACTGAACACAAAAGACTAAAATTTAAATCTGTTTCTATCAATTTTAAGATTACTGTATATTCTTACCCTTTAATTCATTATAAATTAAATCCAGTATGAGTGTTTTGGGTTTTTTTAACTTTGTGTTCATATTGGCTTAAGCATCCTTATTTCACTAGGTCTGTCACCTTACTACTCCTAATACTCATGCCTGTTTTCTGAAATTTCCATGGTATCCCCCAAATTATCCAAAGATCCAGTGAGCCTTTTTTAATCTTGGGTACAAGCCATCCAGGCCTGTAGATCTAAAAATTTGCCCTCAGTAGATCTTTAATATCCCAATAGCTGCTGATGGCTCGGAAGGTTCATCAGATTTGTGGTAGGAATCCCTCCCTGCAGAAATTGAAAGCTTATTGAACACTTCTGCCTTGCCTGCGTTTTTAATGATTAACCATAGATAGGGCTTCACTCATCCCTAATGTACATGCTAAAGTGTTTCTTCTTTCCTTAGTCCTGTCAGTCAAGGATTTCTTTTCCTTCTGATAAATTTTCTCCATGTGACATTTGTATTGATTGCTATCTGATCCGCTTCCCCCTTTCAACTTGTTAAATATTGCTTTGCTATCTTTGCTTTGCCAATAAACCAGGATGGGCTTTTAGATAAAGCTGTCTTCTTTCGTGATTGAAGGATTGCAGCTTTTGGCCATCTAATCTCTTCTTAAAGAGCTTGAAGCTTTCATCTATCTTTTCCACCTGAAGTTTTTTGGAAATTGAGTCTTTTGAAACACCCTTTGTGACTGGGACCATCCTTTCCCTTTGGCTGCAGTGAGTATAGTCAGGTTGTGATCAGTTCACAGAGGGAAGTGCTGATTTATAGACCAATGATTAATTTCTCTGTGCCATGATATGGTTGGAAATGAAGATGTATCATACTGGGTCCGTGCCACCCCCACTGGTGAGTTAGAACAGGATGTGTTGCTGTGCAAAGTGGTTGTTGTATGAGATGGGGACTGTCCGGTCATGCTAGGTCAGTGTGTGTGATGATGGGATGCAGCAACTGGGGAAGGGAAGGGAAGGCACAGCCAGTGCTGGGTATCCATGCATTTTAGCTGCTTGAATGATGCTTCGGTTCAACTAATATAGCGCAGTTTTCTACAGAGACCCTGGCTGTAGCATCTGTGCTGGTGAATCAGGTTAATTTTTGCAGTCAGCAGTAGGTATGAGGTAGTTGCGTTGACCCGGAGGGCTCACGGCTCAAGCTGCCAGAGTGCCGTGTTGGACGCGGTTGGGGATGGTGGTTAGAACCTGGCTGTAGGGCCGGCCCCACACGCCCAACTCCGCGTACCACCCGTGGGAAACCCGCAGTGCCGGTCGCTGTGTCAGGTCTCAGAGCTCTGATGAAGAGCTGCACGAGCATTTGGGCATTACCCCTGGAGGACAGCTCTTCCAAGAGGTTTTTAAGCCGTAGGTAGTAGTAAAGCTAGGCGACCATTGGGGGGCACCAGAACAACAGTAATATGTGGGAACCGCTCATGGGCGCACACGCTGTTCTTGTCCTTTTGGTGCAGTCAGGAGAAAACCCCTGTGTTTGGGAAGGGGAGGAAATTGCTTCCAGTTCTTAAATCAACATAATTTCCTCAGTAATACTGCCAGCTCTGTTTTGAAGGCATGAGCTGTTAAAGAATAAACTACAGCAAGCGTGAGTTACCTTCTACTTTCTAGGCAGCAGTAGCTTTTTCTTTCTTTCTTTTTTTCTTTACTTTTCTTTTCTTTTTTTTTTTTTTAAATCCTTTGTATGAAATTAAGTATTGCTTACAAGGTTTAGACTAGTAAGTTATTTTTTAATAAGATATTTTGAATAATTATCACTGAGAGGTCAGTGTCTAATAAAATATGAAACTGCTTGTAAAGATTTTACAGTTCACTCCTTCCTAGGTATTTGAGTGTCCCATATGGGGTCTGAATCCAGTAATGTTTGAAGACTTAGTATATAGTTTTAACAGCAGTGAGTGTTTGTTTGTTTGTTTGTTTGTTTGCTGAGTGACAATTCAGCTGATGGTCTGAACTTCAGATGTGAAGGGAAACTTAAAGACATCCCTTCTGGCTAGTTGCTCTGTGTGGATTTTCGCATGGGTAGATACTGTAGGCTACTAGTAAGTCAAAGTATCTATCTGCTCCTTGACCTGGCCTTACAAGAAAATGGAGGAGAAGTAGTATTTTTCCATTTGAAAAGAAGGCTTTTCTGCTGGCTACAGGCAAAGGTTTCTTCCAAGTTTCTCCTGAAACTCCTCTTCTAATCTGTGATGAAAATTTACAGTATTATTATTTATTATTGAAAGTATGACCCTATTTCAGTAAAGATGTGTTTTGTGTTTTGTTTTAGCCTTTTTAAGTTCGTCAGTGTGAAGATGCTGAGTTTCTGTGTGTTGAGTCACAGCATGCTTTCTGAAAGGCAAGGCTACTAGCCGAGATCCAGCCTTGCTTGGCCGTTGCTGTTGGGAAGCATTGTCCAAGTTATTCTGAGTCATCTGCAAGGATCAAAACCTAAAGCTGCCAGGAACTTTGATCCCCAGTGGTACTAGTCATCTTCCTTTGTTCAGTCATCTTACTGATTTAGCGGCCTTGAAGTCCCCATTGCATGGATGAATGTTGAAGCGCAATCAGAATGTGGCTTTTAGTTATAACAATGCACACAATTCATTTTTGTAGGTGAAAATTTTTACAAATAGTATTTCTGACATTCCTGACCAAAAAAAAAATAATCAGGCAACAATGAAATGAATGTAGCATTTAGGCACCTAGAAAAGAAACAGAGACTTGATGAAAGGACTCCTTGCCTGAAACCATGTTGCTTTTTCTCACTAAGTAATTTGGCCTGAAAAAAGATACTACGTCAGTATGCAGGTCTTGCTTGCTTTATATCCCTAGACTATCATAGTCACAGACTACTAGAAAACAGTGTCATCGTGAAACATCTGGCTTTTGTCAGGCAGCTAGGGGCGTCTGGAAATTCCCGCTTTTTCAAGTTCACTAAGCCTGTCTGAGGTCTTCTAAAAATGATGAAAAGAATCGTTAATCCTAGTACTGCTTAACTTTAAATCGGGAAGTCACTCCTTAAACTCGTGCAGTTCCTTAATTCATGCACTAGATGGTGATCAAAAGCAGCCCAAGTTACACGCTCTCTGCTTTCCAAAGTCATAGCTGACAGTGGCAAAAGAAAGCACATGAGACTGACCGTTTTTCCTGCCAAGCTTTTAAACTTTTTTCTCTGTCCGCGGATGATTAATCTGTTTAGCAGAATCCTCTTAAAGATTAAGGTAGAAATGAAAGTGTTTAGTGGTGCTGCTAAATCCATATGTGCTGTCGGAACTGTGATTTTTAAATCAGTTGTTTAATAAACATGTAGGAAGTACTTCTGTCTGTGTGACCACAAAATATTCATAAAATATCCCATAACTTCAAGCTGGGGTTAGTGTTGTTTCCCCAATACAGGAATTGCAATATACCAGTTCTTAAAATAGTTGCTACAGACAGAAACTCAGTCTCTGAATGTACAAATTGATTACTGGCAGTTAATACAAGCTAGTAATGGAAAAGGGGGAGCACTACTCTGAAAACACGATTACAGATTTTTATAAGATTAAAAACAAACCAAGGAGAAACCATTTCCATACTGCCCACCCTGAAATTATAAAAGCTGCTCTAATCCTGTACCTTGGGAATACTGCTGGCTTCAAAGGGAGAGATTGTAAGATATATTTTGGATTCTGTAACTGGAAAAATGCATTCCACTGAAGAGAATCAGTCAAAAATGTTCTTTTTACTAAAAAATCAACGTATAATTTTCAGGAATGGAGGCTGATAGATGGATTTAGATTAGGGACATGGGAAAGCCTAGTACAATACCGTGTAGAGCAATGGTAGGTAGAAACATCAGTGGTGCAGTGTTTGGACAGTAGAAGGTGAATGTACAACACATGGGACTGTAAGATGCCATTGTACAACACACTGGACTCTACTATAGCCATTATAGGCCAATAGTGTGGTTCAAATAAACAGTTGAAAGAAGGAGGGTGTCACGTAAATAGTAAGTCTTACTAGCTGGGTGCTTTTTCTTTTGTCCTCTGTGTACGTCTGCAAGTAAGGCAGGAGAAGCCTGTCTCAGGACTAGTGCTCAGAGCCACTCTCGTGCATATCTCCTTCCTCTGGCAGGGTTAAAAGCTGGTGGAACTAACCCCCTTGCTGCTCCAGCATGGGAGGATGTCCCATGGGGGATGGCTGTAGCAAAAGATACAATGCTGTGGAGCCACCTTCATGTATGGAAAAATGGAGGAGATCTGATGATGGGTAGAGCAATGGCATGGTTTAAGTTAGACTTAAATTGAGACTCTTCTTTTTTTTCTTCTTGAGCAGAACACAGATGCTCAATGCTGAAGCCTTATCCCAGAAGCTGGATAAAGAGATTCCCCCTTGGGCAATAACCTCAAGTTCAAATATTTGTAACTCTGCAACTTCTGCAAGGCAGGCAGTGAAGGCACAGATCATCGGTGGTTAGGAAGCTGGATAACAGCAAATAAATATCTGCTCACAGGCAATTGTAGGGCTAAAAAGAGTAAAAGGAAATTTGATGCAGCTACAACATGTTTTACACTGGTGATCCCATGTAGCAATGAGGAAATGCATGGAAAAGCAAGATTCCAGACAATTGAGCTGATGATGTGATTCATACACTGACTTTTTAACTCAGCACTCAGCCTGGTTATAATGAGAATCATCTGAGGGAAGTAAAATAACAACAGTTTGAAGCTTGTAGGAGGGCAGTAGCCTGTAGCCATGCTAGTTGTGGAGAGTAAATTGCTTTGTAGCACGTTGGAGAGATGAAGCGTGTGCCACGTACTAGGTGGAGGTTTCTTTGGCTTTTTTTTGGAGGAGTCCACTGCAAGTCTGACTTTTGTTCTAAACTGGTCCTACACAGCTGCATGTATACACTTGCGTCCATGTAATATGTGCACGCAAATAAACTGTGTATATATGAAAAATGGATCTTCGCATGTACACATAGCCAGCTTGGCAGCAGTGCACCAAAGGGATTTGTATGCACTAAACTTATAAAAACTGGATCTGAACGTGGAAGGGAAATGGTGTCAAGAGCTGAGGCATGCCCTTAGTATGGCGTTAGCACGTATTCTCACAACTGTTCTTGGTTAAAGATGGCTGTTCCTCAAATAGAATCAGAAATGCAAAGCTCACATTGTCTCATTCTGTGCATTTTAAGTTTTTGATCTTAGAGTACTTAATGTACGATAGGATAATGAGGTAAAAGCATATGTGAATTTAATCCTAGTATGAAGTTCCATTTCAAGTTCATGCCAGATGAGCCTCCACTGCGAAGACAGAGTTTTCTAATGATCGGTGTGCATGTGTGGGACTAATGGGATGCTCCTGGGATCAAATGCAAATGAGTCCTTATATATAGAAAATTATTCAAAGCACATGTGCCCACCATTTCAGTTCAAATTGTCAATTGTCAACCACAGAAAAGATTTCAGAGCAGTAGCAATTCAGTATAATGTCAGAAGGTGGCTGAATCCAGGTGCCCTTGAGACCGAGGAGCATTCCTCCTTTTCTGGCCCAATAGGTATCAGGCCACTGTGGTTCCCCGTCCCCAGGTCCAGTGAGTACACATATTCCAATAGGTGCACATGTGCATGCATGCATGCACAAAATACGTGATATAGACATAGCTGGCTGTACAGATCAACACAGAAAGCAGTGTCTTTACTGGCACCCTCATAAACACATATGACAGTCATACAGACATGAACAGTATGAACAACTAAATTCTCTTCAGCTGATGAGGACTGAAATCTTGTGGGGTAAATGTATGCACGCTATGGTCTCTCTGGTAGCTGCTTTTAGAAATTGAGTCTATCCAGTTGCTGGCACCTTGGTCTGCAAACCTCTCAGGTTGCAGGTACTCAGACCTCTTATCCTGCTAGCTGGCTGGTCCGTCTTGAAGTTCACTAGTGTTCACACATCCACACAGAAGAAAGAAATAAGGTTTGATAAGAATAAAGGATAGTCTGCAGTGATGAAGTGCAGGCTTCATCTAGATGACTGTACTGACCAGCAGTCTGTTTGTATCCGACTTCCCTATCTTCTTTTCCCTCTCTTTTCCCCACACTTGTTCCTCCCCAATCTTCCTTGACCTCTCTCTGTCCACACCTTTGGTTCTTCACCTAAGCATACCATAATATGTTTACTACAGTCCCAGAATTTTCTTCCTTCTGCATCCCATATTAAGTACTGTACCCCTCACCTGGCATTGCTGTGAGAGTTTTTCATTTGTTTCTCTTTGTGGGTTTCACACTAGGGGCAAGTATCCTCCTCTGATAGTCAGAGGAGTAGTCAATGTGGTGTGCTCCATGTTTGCTGATCAGGTTACTAGGGTTCCTCTGCTTGTTGTTGTTTGTTTCTCTGATCCTTGCTGGGTCTTTGTGTTCTCTGTGGTTAGCCTTTAATCACCTAATGAACATTCACCATGTTAGTCACTGGCTGGAGGAGCACTTGCTTCCCCTTGATTCTGCTTGTACTCTGGATATCCTCCCTCTGCACTGTGACCAGTGCAGCTCTTGGGCCTATCCAGCAGTCCCGTAGCCTAGAAAGAGCAGAGGAATGTGGATTTTAGATATCTTGGATTTAAGATAAACTGTCTGCATAGACTTCATCTTACCTTGCTTTAGCTGTCTAAAACTTAGGCCAAAGTCTTCCACTGAAGCCCATGGAGGAGGAGAGAAGCTTTTCGAAATTTGGCCCATATATCTTAGATGCCTACTCTAGGATGAGGTGAATCACTCTCTAGAGGTACATCTTTTTTTCCATTAATTAAAGGCAAAGCCTAGATGACTAGCTTAGGCTAGATGTCTAACTTTTAGACTGCCAAAATGATGGGAATTGAATCCTACTTTCCACGTTTTACCTTCAGTGCTGGAGGCCACGTCTCTGTAACACATGATGCACAGTTCAATGCACCCAACGTTTCCTCTCAAGCTATTATCCCCGTATACGTGAAACTCTTACAGAAATAAGTAACTACTGACTGTAAACAATGCAGGTCCTGATGGAAAAATACTGTCAAGGATCAATGTAAGTCAATATACGGGGTTGAAACTTGGGAACTATAGTCTATATTACTGATGTGCGTGGCATCAAGAAGATGGAGTGACCAGGATGTGATTTTCTGTGATCCTTCATGTCCTCACTAAGCCTTCCCCAACAGTGAAGTTCATACCAGTCAGCAGCCCTAGGTGTGCACTGTGAGCACGTGGAGTGCTAACCACTGGAGGAGCCATCATCTGCACTGCATGTGGGGCACTCTGCATTGTACCCTGATGCCTGAGTTCAGCCGTGGGTCCTTCAGGAAGGAAACCACTTTGACTGAAATGGTGGCGAGTTTGTGTGTATCCTGCAAGAGTATTTGCGAGACAAATTTGCACTAAAAATACCCTGTCCTGCTCACTAACTCACTAATGTACCTGAGTGATGTCTAGCTTTGGCGTAGAGTTGTGATTAAGATCTTGGTCATTATTTCCCTTCTGTGTGCCTCAGTTCTTTCCAGAGATTAGGGTGGAGATGATAGTATTTTCTCTTATCTATGAAGTACATTGAAACGTGGGGATGGAAAGTACTGTAAAACTCCAAAATGGAAGGAATTTTTCACTTACGCTTAGGAGTATGACTCCTTTTTCTTTTCCCTCGCAGCAGCTACTTGTGGATTTGTGTCCTTGCTCCTTACTTGCCTAGTGCATGAATAGTAGATGGGTGTGGCTATAGGAGTATCAGGTTTTAAAGACAAATGAGGAAGTTTAAAAAAAGTTCAAACAGAGCTTTTGATTCCTTCATTGTGCTGGTCCTGGCAGAAGAATGGAAGGAAGGTCTACAGCAGCATGAAGGAATAATCCAATGAAATGTACAATAATGTAGTTATGGTAGAGAAAAATAAGTATTTCTATCCCCAGATACTTAATTTTATTGGAAATTGTATGGTTTAATTATCAAAGCACAGTAATTATGACCCATGCTATACTAATGACTATTGGCAACAAGGCTCACGAGGACATACAGTCTAATTAGCTTTAATGGGATGGATTTAATAATACATTGGATTAACATCTGTTAGAACCAAGTATCAAGATCTATTGTTCTCTGAATAAATATTGACCTCTTGCTCTCAGGTCAATAAATCTTAAGCTTGCCTCCACTTAAATGAGTATCTACTTACTACATTAGCACTCTTCTCTTTCCTATCACCAACTTCAGTAGGATGAGAGGGGACCTGCACTTCCCTCCTGCTGCATCAAATGCTTCTTTAAGAAATTGCAAGAAAACATTGAATTTGCAAGTAGAGGAAAAAAGGGTTGGGCCTTAAGCTCTTTGTCCTTCCTTCACATAAAACTGCCCTTTCTTACTGTTGCTTGATATGAAGTTTCAGAAATGTTCAGAAAAAAATCAATTACCAGTAACGCCACAGAAAAAGTGTGTAGCTTGCATCATCTGCTCAATTAAACAGTCTTTAGATTTTGTGTAATGTTGTGAGTGGTGTCAAAAATACTTGTGGGGCTGAGTGGGAGGAAATCCTGCTCCTTTATGTGTACTGAGAGTTCAGATTTCATTTTGTGCTTCAGATGTTTAAGCACAGATTCCTTTCTAACTGTAGGCGTCTTGAGAGGATTGAGATGGAATATGTTTCTTTTTCATGCCTACAAGGGAGGAATTTCTTGTTACTCACCAAAGGGGTCAGTATGGTCAGAAATATCTACAAGTCTTACAAAATTTCTTGTAACTGGGAAGAGTTCCTCTAAAAGCAGTAGAAAATACTTGACGTGGATAGCCATTCAGCAGATGTTTAGACCTTCCTTTCAAACTTGATAGAGTTGTAAGGAAATGTGTTAGTCTAACTCTACTGCAGCTGAATTCAACTATAAAACTCCCTATGACTTCAATGGCAGACTTCTGTAGGTGAATGTTGATTAATGTACAGAATCTTTTCCAGAGCCACTGATCAATCGGAGCCTTTATAAATTTTCTAGGAAGATTATTTGTATTTATTAAATTCTGTGGAACCTTTTCAATAAAGGAAGTGAAATATAGCAGACTTTAATGGATGAGTTTTATATAGTAGATCGTAACTGTTTTCAAGATTGTTCTTGCTCTCGCTCTCTCTCTCCCCCCCCACGTAAAAATATCTATGCTGGTGCAGAAGCCTGACAAAAACATGCAAGTTTTTCACCCTGCTGTTGTTTTCCTTCTAATTGTACCATTTTTACCTTTTTGGTGTGATTTATAGGTAGCTGTGGCATTTGCCATGGTCCAGGGTGAATAGCTGGTCAGACTGGTGAAAGAACAAGTTTCTCAAAGCAATTTGGTGTACGGGATTAGAGGATTTAATCTGTGCCTCTGAATGCTGAGCCATATCTATAGGGGTGTACGGCAGGCCTAAGGTTAACAAATTTTTTATTCCATGTATTCCTTTAGGGTTACATATCTGTGCAAAACAGATGCTAAATTCTAAGTCCAGTGTGCCTTTCCCCCTCCAACTGCCCTTAAATTATCTAGGGATTTACTGGAGTCTAGTTCTCTTTAGCTAAGACTTTTATTATTCATAATTACCTATATTTGGTTCTTTATTTTGCAAATACTTGTAGGTGCAAAGAATTATTTTCTCTTCACTTTCCACCCTTTCAAAGTACAAGAAAATTTGTGAATTTTGAAACCCTAGGGATCCTGCTTTGTTCTTTCAGTTTCGTGATTGTCCATGCATTTAAGCACAGACGTTTGCAAAATATGTTGCATTTAAGTTGTGGATAAAAAATAAAGGAAAACATGCTCAATGGGGATGAGGAGAGGAGGAGGGCAGAGCTGGAATTATCATTGTCTTGGGACAAGATGTACATAGGAAAAGTGTTGTTGACTTTGATAGGGCTCCACGTGGAAGGGTTTGGTGGCCTTTATTTCATGGCCAGATCGGGCTTAAGCTAAATGAGTCCCAGGCAGGCACAACAATTCTAGTAACTGACAGTTACTGGTCCTATATTTCAGTGGGTGGAGGGGGAAAAGGGATCCTTTTCTTTGTTAAATTGGATGATCAGACAGCAGCCTTGCTTTTGTGGTAGCAGTCTGGGTCATGGTAGACACCATCCCCTCATCCCTCCCAAGAGACTGTAAGCAGCCTCTGAGAAAGTCATTATGATGTTTTTAAGGAGAAAAATAAAAGACACAAAAGATACCTAGTTTTGTTGAAACACTTATTTTTCTTTAGATCTGGTTAAAGAATATGAACAAAGACGTATTACTGTTCTTTAATCCCTACTGTAATGCAAGTACAGAAGGTACTGCTACCTTATGCCAGAAGCTGACTTGTGCAAGCAGTAAATAAGAACTTAACAGGTGGGAATCATTCCAAGTTTCTGAAGTGACATTCCTTTTTCTACACCGGAGGTGTGTTGAGTTTTTTGAACTTGTGTCACCATGTAATGTAATCTTCCTATTGTAAAGTGCTCCTCCCAGCCCCAGACGTTCACATTGCACTGGGATTTCTTTTTTCTCCCCAATGGAGTAGAACAGAAGCTCATCCCTATGCATACAAACTAAAAAGGGTATTTTTTTTATTAGTTACTCTTGCTTTCAAGATGACAAGCTACCCTTTCATCCTGGATGGAGAAAGGGAACATGTCTTTGGCAGGGTTGAAAGACTGGAAAACCTAATCACTAAAATGGGAACTTAACAAAACATTGCATGGAAGAACCTTGTGTACAGTGTGAAAGGTTTTAAAAAAAATGATTTTTATAAAACCAGTAGCGCTTAACTCTCTTGCTACTGTTTAAACAGATCAGAGTGCTGGATCCATAGTGGTGCGTGCTAGCCTTTGGAGTTTTCTTAATGCCTATACTTTCCACATGGCTTCTTAATAAGACCTCAGTAAAGCACCACAGAAACAATAGAAGAATAATAAGACATCCATGTGAATTGTCTTGAAAAACCATGTGTGCTCAGACAGAAGATGACATGGGACTGTGCACCTGGAAAGCTGTGTTCTTCACCAATGTACATTTTAGCTGTAAGTAAAAACAGACACAAACATCTTGAAGTGCTGATTCTGTTCTGGGTGCTGTCTGTTCTGCTTCCTCCTTTTCAGAGGCAAATACCATTAGTGTAAAAGCCTTTGTCTGAAGGCTATTTTTTGTTGCATAAATGACCAGCTAAAGAAGTCATCTCAGGCAATCAAAATCCAAAGCCAGCCCACCATCTCCTATTAGTCAGGTCATTTTCAGTGATCTGTGGGGTTCATTTATGTGTCTTCTGGCAAAAAGCAACAGGTGAGAAGATGATGTGCAAAATATAATAGCGTAGACATACTGCACAACCCTGAGTTGAAGGTGCATGGAGAATGTTGGTATCGGGACAAAAATACAGCAGCATCTGTTCTCCTTTGATATGTTAGTTGCTCCGAAGAATGTGGAAGTGGTTACTGCTATTTTGACAAATGCGCTTATTTCTCCTTTTGTTGCCTGGTGTGGCACAAGGGGAACACTGGCGCAATAGTGTACAGCAATAATTTATTAGTGGTTTAGGGATGTGGGCCCAGAACAAATTCTAGACAAAAGAAAAACATGTTTGGGTTTTACAGAGCGCCTTGGCTGCAGGAACAAAGCTGTGATTGGGTGTGCAAATATTTGGTATTTCGATCGTCCGGGTTGGGGTGACAGCTGACAAATGGTCTGAGTTTGTTTTTAATTATCACCAAAAGGGAAAAAGCCTGTTGTTTTAAAGCCAGCAACTGATGTTGCAGCACAAGGCAAGAAAAGATATTTAACAGCGGAGGATATACTTTCTCAGTGTTATAATACGTTGAAAGCACTATTACTTCCAGATATTTATAGTATTTAGCTAGTTTTGTGATTACAACCAACCAAGGAAAGTGTTTTGTTCACTTGTATTGCATCCAATGATCGATATTAAAATGCCAGCTACTGTTCTTACTTAATGGTGACTGGTATCATTGATATCAAAGTTATTTTCTTCAGTCACACTGGGAAATGCAGCAGATATTCTGTGACAGATGTCTGAGAGTCCTATTTGGCACAGAAATTTTTTAATATATATCATACTAGTGTACAGAGTACCCATGAGGTATCAGGGCTGATTACAATAGATGTATGAACACATAGAGACTTCACTGCCTGGAAGGGTTATATACCTCCTGTGAAGGGAAAAAGAAATGTTACCCAGAAGAAAGAGAGTGATTTGTCCAAACAGCCTCTGACAGGGTTAGGGACCAGTCCTATTTGTTGAGTCTGTATCTAGTACTTCAACCACTGTGCTGTCATTTAAGCAAGATAAGAAACAGTATTGTGAAGACCCACTGAAATTAATAGCCCATATGTAGAAGTTTAAAATTGTGTTCAAATACTTCACTGAATTGGGGGGTTGTTTGCTTTTTTTGGTGGCAATTGCTGTACAACAGTTGTTTTCTTATATATACACATGAATCCGAACTGGTCATTTCTAGCAGGAAGCATAACTTGTCAGACTTTGAATAGCCAGTAAGTTGCCTTTTAAGTAACAATCATGAACTTCTAAATGAAAATTTGCCCCTTCTGGGGTAGCCAAAATAGATTTTTGTGGTCAGGTGAGAGAGACTGTTCTGTATAAACTTGTCTTTCGTTGCAAGGAATAGTTGAGGCAAGAACACAAAATGTGTTTTCCATTTTTGTGAAATCATGAGAATGTGATCTTTCCATTTTGTCAAAAGGGTGACTTTTTTTGCCTTCTAGCTACAAATCTTCAGCCAATTTCTAGTGCAGTATTTGGTACCTTGGAAAATTTCATCAAGGCTGTATTTGAGGAAGAGAAATAGTTTGAGCTGCTAATAGGCTCCTGTCCTTCCAACACTGTCTAGCCTGCTTTTGTGGATCCCTAGAAAGGTTATTGATTTACTGTGAGTGTGGCTTTCTCTAGTAAAAGCTGAAGGCTGTTTGCAAAGTGTCACCTGAAGCAGACACATAAGGAGGAAATTTAGATAATTGCATTCTGCTTCCATTGAAGTCCATGGCAATTTTGAAATGAATTTCAGGAGGAGCAGAATGGGGTCCAGTGACTGGAAGCCGCTGCTGCCAGCAGCTGGAATAGCTCTTCAGCCTTGTTGCATAGATGCTCAGTAACCTGGGGACTGTCCAAAAGATTTGGAAAAAATGTTTCTGATAGCAGTTGCCAGTATTAACACCAGCTTTTATAGGCATTCTGACTTTGTAGCAGTTGCTGGGCTAGCACGTTCAGAATCATCCACGCTACTCAAAGCTGTTCACATGAGATTCCCAGCCAAACTTTGCCGACAGAACAGGCAGTCCTGTGAATTTTCTCATACTTTCTGTCGTTCCTTGGGGCCAAAAATTCTACAGATGTTTCAGTTAAGCAGTGTCAGCACTTTTGATCCCCCGTATTTACGGTTGTACGAGTAATGGATTTTTTGGTTTGGCCATTGAATTAAGAAACTGGAAGCAATTCTTAGTTTTAGTTTACCAGAAAGTTTCCAGACAAGCTAAAATGAAACAATTTGGTTAGTTTTGTTTTCCTGAGTCCTTTTCTACTCACTGCAATAAAAAGGGGTCAATTTCCAATTGAATTTAAGTTTTAATTGAAAACAGTGTTTTGAAACAAATACTCTAAATACTTTTCTTTTAAAAATTTAGAAAACTTCTAGGCTTTTCTGGTTTCTTTATTTTTCTGGCTAATGCTATCTTTTCACTTGGGCTATTTGTCAAATTCACAATGTTTTTTTTCCCGAGACAAAATATTTTTGTAAATTCATTGCTTAGCAGTGCTTAGCAGAATGTTTTTACCCGGCATTGTTATCAATTTGCAACTCATTCCTGTTGCCTTAGTGTTTAAATACAAAATTTACAGAATGTTGCTTTTAAAGAGCATAGCCTCTAGCCTACAGTTTGGAAAAGCTGTTGTAATATGTCAACATCTGGTATACTAGACTAATATGAGTAGAGTCTGTGAGAATGACAGTAGTACAAGTAGCATTCAGGTAACAGAGGTACAGTGTCAGAGGCATAGAAAATAATTTATGATGGGACAGTTTGAAAATACTGGATTAGGTCTAAAATGAGATCCCTTACAGATTAAGGGAGGGCATGGAGAAAGAGTTTCATAACCAAGGTTGGGCATAGTCTTCCATTATCAGCAGCATTTTCTGCAGTTGTTCAACCCGAGCTTTCTTGCACTTTCAGCATATCTGTTAATCACAGTTGTCAAAGAGAACATTAGAGCAGAAAAATAAGGGGCTAATTAAAACCAGTAGGTGCTTATTTCATTATTTAAGCAAGAAGAATAAGGTAGCATATTTGTTGGGAAATTCTGCTTCTCCTTAGGACAACTTACTTGGCTATCCATACCCAGCAGCATTAGTGCAGTTGGGGTTGAGGGCTCAGTGGATTTACCTCATATGAACAAAAGAGCTACATTACTCTCTTCTGTCCATTGTCATCATTTTGGATTAAGTATAGGACTTGAACTATAAGCTGGTAATAGTAATGTATGTATTTTAGAAGTTAACAGGATTGTGTGATTTGAAAGAGCTAGGCATCCAGTTATCTCACTATGTTGTGGGGTTTTTTTGAGGTTAGAATAAACTTTTACAAACCAATTCTAATTACAGATGTCCGTACTGTTCAACAGGAGGCGGCTTACAGTGAATGAATTCCAAAGCATAGTATTGTGCCATGACTAATGCGGTGGGAACATCACCTATTTAACAGAGCTGCTCTGGAGATTTTGCTTTACCTAAGAAACCCATGTGCTAGGAAATTGTTCTTAGCTCAAGAACCAGGCTTACATAGCTTGACCACTGTAAGAATAGCTTCAGAGGCCTTGCTAGCTGGAAGAAGAAGAAATTATCTCAAATAGGTGTTTCATCAAGTCCTCTGAAAGGATTTGAAGTGTCCAGACTTGGGAACGAGCTCTTGGAGACACTAGGTACATGCTTCTGCTGCTGAGAATGTGCTCAACTATTGATGAGTTAGTCTTCAGTGGTGGTTGCTGAAGTGTGTTATGCCATCACGACCTGAGCTTGGTGGAAATTCTTGAAGTGTTGGAGAGGCTTGCATTGAATGCCATTGACGAGTCAGTTAGGGGGAGCGCAGTGGTTTTTAAGGTATTGCCCTGTGGTACGATTGTGCAGAACCACTCTTCTCAAGGACACTTGAGATGTGGAGAGGGAGATATATTGCTTTCCTTATCCTCCTGGTGCACTAGATACTTCAGCTTTAGTTTCCAAGCTGGTCCTGGCTACTTATCACACTGCTCTGTGTGTGTGTATGTGCTGGGAAGGAACATTGGCATCTTCCATGTGAATATATAAGAGGGTCAGCTGTGGTCTGGACTCTGGATAGAAACAGCTTAAACTTTAGGGGTAAAACTTTCTGTTGTTTGTAGTGTGGCTGAGTGCTGGCTGAGAGTGGGAGAAGAGATTATCCTGTCACTGGGTAAATGGAGAAAGGCAGTCCTGTGTACGTCATTGCTGCTCTAGTTTAAAAACCTCTGCTATTAAAAGTAAGGGAAGCATGATATGTTACAGTCTCTGTGTAGGTCTGCATGGGGAGACTGTGATGCACCCATCAGTCCTCAGGCAAAGCAGTTCCCTTGGCCTCTGGTTGCACAGTGCAATGTGTGCAGCTCTGCTGCAGGATGGCCTTCCACGCACTGCACCTCCTCTCCACCTTCCTAGGTGGAAGAAGGGCATGGCTCATAGCTAATATGCTGGTGAAGTGAGCGTTTGAAATAATAATCTCCAGGGTGGATTGGCAGGGGAGGCCAGCGGTGGGAAGGAAGCAGTGAAGGGAGCAAAGGAGAGGACTTCAGTTTTAGGATACATTACACTTAAAATTCTGAGACTGTTCCACTGGCAGGTAACATAAAGAATTAGATTTACAATTTGAAGTAAGTTCCGTAATAAAATAATTGGACTGGTGAAGCAATCTCACTCTTACTAAATTGCTTTCTGAGGAGCCTATCCTGAATGGGGCTGTGCAGCTCCTTCTGATATTTGAGCATCCTCGAGTCTCATTGACTTCAGTGGGGATTAAACCTGTTGAACTCTTCACTAGGCAATTAGTTCCTTATAGGTCTGATTTTTCTGCTGCAAAGTGGTAGCTGCCTTTACTTTCAGTTAGCAGTCATACTCTGTGATCCTCAAGTTCAAGCCTTAGCACGCATGTATCCTTTAATGGTTCTTTCGTGAGACGTGTATTTAAGCATTTGTGCATATATTCGGTTCCTTACTGCTTTCTGTGGGTAGGATCCCTGATAGTTTTGTTACACTGACTGCATCACGTTAGCAAATAGAACATGTGAAATACTTGATGGAAAACCTTTCAAAAAATAGCCCTGTCAAAAGCCCGTAAGACAGTTTTATGTTTTGTTTTGTTTCTTTTAAGTAGGAAGTGTTTGTTTTGCCATCAAAAAGGGATGGATGCACTTCAAATTAAGAGGACAACTTCATTAGCATGAAGGAAGAATAAGATAATAAATGAGATAATGAAAAAGATTTTTCTACCTTTCCATTCCACAAGAGAAGACCTACTAAAATGCAGTATATTTACAGTCCTCAAATTGCTGAAGCTCTAAATGTTTTTGCTTTCACGGTCTCCATTTGTGCTACTGCACATTTTGGGATGATGGATTGTGGAGCACTGGGTGCTGAGATGGAAAGAATCAATACTGTGATACAAAAGATGAAGTAACTCTGATGGAACATCAATAAAGGCTAAAAGTTGCCATAGAGATTTGAATCTTAAAGAAGAGCTTGAGGAATTATATTAAGAAGAATTCACTTCTCCCCTTGCACTTGTAGTGTCGTTATTCCATGAGTAGAAGTCACTTGGGGGTTCTTGTCGAGTAGAGAGGTGGGAGGAATTTTTTCTTTTCTCTATCTATATGGTGCCCAGCACAATGCTTCCTGGACACAATGTCTTCTGAGCATTGTCACAGTGTCATTGCTCTGTCAGGCCAGAGCTGGCATGAATAATTATGGAAGAGTAGAGCCCTTAGTAGCCTGGTGTGCTGTTCAAGGGTGTAACACATGCAAACTGTAGGAGAAGTAGGAGAATTTTTAGCATGCCAAAGTTATTCACTAGTGTGCATAACCAGGAGTATTCCCAACCAAGAGTCTTCCCATTTGACTCCACCACTGGAAAATGTGCAAGAACATCTGTATGACCCAGATTTTGCCCTAGTGTTAGCGCTGCACAGTACTGCATTCAGTGGTTTGTAAGCATGCAGTTTGGAATATTTGATCTGAAGCAGAGAGGATTGTTTTCTGAGTAACGTACTTTTGGGGATGAAGAAGGCTGTCTCGTGCAAAATAGCTACCATCTCTATCCAAGCAGAACTCCACTGTTTGTATTTTTTTCTTGAATATGGACTAAATGAGGTTAGTCTGAAGTAATTCTGAGCTATAAAACAAGAAAATTGAGGAATCCTTGAATCATTTGCTAGGCAGACAGAAACCCAGGTGGTTGATGCTATAGGGATATATTTGATGACTTCTATTTCTAAATGACGTACACATTGCAGATACACAGCAGAATTGTGATTTCATTGGTAGCTTTCATTAGGATCTTTACACAGGAGGCACACCTGGAGCTCCACATTAGATTTTATGGATTTTATGGGAAAAGGTGCTATTGAATGTGACGGAAGGTATCACAGTATGCTTCTTAACATTTCTGCTGTAATTCTGAGTGTTCCTGTCCTCATTGTTACCTTCTTGTTTCCCAAATGTTTATCAGAACTACTTTTACAACTTATTTCTAATTTTTTTTGCTTGCATCAATATGCAAAACCCCAAAATTCTGATTGCACATTGCATTCTGAAAGGATATTCCTTGCTTTCATGTGCATAATTCATACTGATGTCACAATTAGAATTCTGACTCCACCACTCTCATAGCTTAAAAAAAACCCCACTAAATAAAACACGAAGCTTTGTCACATAGATAAACCAAAATCAGAGAGGCAAATTAAGTTAGAACCATAAACACTCCTCCTCTGAATTCAATCTACATTCTGAAACAATGGTAATTTAGACATGTGCCACTGAACAAATACAGGAAAGCTAGGCTGTTAGTGTTGAAAACCTTAGCTGTTTCTTTCTAAGCAAACTGTATGGGACTTGCCTTCTAAAATGTACCGTGTAAAAATAAAGCTATTAAGGCAAGGTTGGCATCATCATTTTTCTTTTGCAGATCAGGTGGTAGTTTCTGGCACTAACTTTTAGAGCTGAAATAAATTAATGCAGAAACTAAGGTTAGGTCATACACCTATTTGCTTAGTTCAAAGTCAAACTGTCACAAAAGGAAGAAAAGGAACACTGTTCTGAAATACACTGGAGTTATTAGCAATACATTAAAATGCAACACATTTTAAAAAATACTACTTCTGTCAAAATGCTTATTTATGTTGAATTCTGTCTTCCAAGGAGTAGAGTACTTAAGCCGACAACGCATTTAAGCTTATGACTGATTTCAAGCATGAGAACACAGAACTACTCACATGCTTAAAGTTAAGCACAAGATTAATTGGACAAGGTTAATAGCCCTGCTGAGATGAGATCAAATGTTCAGCTATAAGGACCAGACTCTGCCAATCTTACTCATGTTTTTTTTTCTGCAGTGAGACACCTATGAGATTTCACCCCATTTGACACAAGAGCAGTGTAGCCAAACGCTACTTATGCCTTAAATCTAAGAGATGAAAACTTAAGCTCCAGGATCAGGTCTTCTCCCTTAATACTGCATCACACTGACTTCTTTGGCAGCTTAATTTTCACAGGTGTTCAATGGAGAGTGTCCTTCAGGGAGAGTGGCTTTGCAGCCGTGATGGGAGAAGGGCCATCAGGGTGCGTAGTCAGGCTTAGCCTAGTTAGCACAAGGAGAGAAACCCTGCCTTTTACCAGCTGCGGCTGGTGTTCTTCCTGAGTTCAAACCTTTGATCTAAATCAGGAAGACTAGGGACCTCTAACCCAAGCTTTCCCATGTCACAGATGAATGCCCCAAGCAGCAGGCTTTTGAGGATTTTAGATCATGCTCTGATTCTTCTGGGAGTCCCAGAACCTGAGGGTCTCCGTGCACAGTCTGCCTCTAAGCCTGCAGGTCTGAGCTTTAATGTTTCTTGGGGCAGGCAGTGGGAAGGCAGGCAAGGGGTGCAAAACTCAGACACTTCGAAAAAACTTCGTAAGTCACAAAATACAGTTCCTGCCCAAATCTGCCGTATTTCTGACTGTGACATCAACCCTTTTTTTGTCTCTACTTTCAGGTTGCTCCTATAATTAAAGAAAGGATGATGAAGAAGGGCAGCATGATGCTTGGGTACCAGCCTCACCAGGGCAAAGTCAACTTCTTCCGCCAGGTGGTGATCAGCCCACATGTTAGTCGAGAGGACATGGACTTCTTGCTGGATGAAATTGAACTGCTTGCTAAGGACTTGTAGCTGTAGCTCCACAGCACCAGGCGCTGCTCACGTGTGATAGTTATGGAGAGAGGACGGCAGCAGCATTCTGGTGCTATTTGGTGAAAGGTAGTAAAAAGCTTGACATATAGTTTGGAAGCTGTCATTTTACGGAGTGATGTTGAGAGCTTTGCAGGTAGAACACCCCTTCGCAGGAAAGTATTTGCTGACGAGGGCTGAGAGTGGCCAGGGGCAGGCCGGTGCTTGCAGCACCACTGCCATTCTGGGAAGTGTTTCCTCGAGAAGGGAACACTTCTGAAAATGGTGTCTACATCCCAGGGAGGGCAGCTATTTACAGGGTGCCTGTGCACAGTGTAGCTCAAACTGGTCACACATGCAGGCAATACTCCTCTGAAGTTACTGTTAGGAGTGGATTTAGCTCAGTGAGCCTTAAAATGTGAGTTAATACTCTGTCTACTCTGTCAATATTTTAGTTTGGTATGTGTTTAAGGGTAGAGGCCTGGTTGGTAATTACACTGGTAAAACTGGAAATTGTGGACTTACCTGAAGAGTTCCTCGAGGCCCCTAACTGGGTGGATTGCTCAGGTTTTCCACTGTGAGCACAGGCAGACAGTAAAACGGGGCTTGGGGGGTTGTGCAGTCGCCATCCTGGGAAGTTTGCAGGACCCCCCTGCACAAAGCCCCGAGCAACCAATATTGACCCTGCTTTGAGCAGGTGAAACTAGATGACCTATTAAGGTCCCTTTCAGCCTACCGGATTTTGTGATTCTATGAAATATAATCATTGGGCCCAGTCAGCGTTTGCCAGTGTTGCCCACCCAAAGTATCACCACCACTTTAGCAGAGCTGAAAATATTGGAACAGCAGTTAGAACTTCTTACCTCTTTGTTAACAGGAGTTACCTATCATTTCCGAACTGCTGCTCACCTTCCTCTGTTTTCAAAGTGTAAAGATTTATTTAGCAGTTTCTAGATGCCCTTTATAAAAAAAAAAAAAATTATTTAGCGGAAAGATACATATTTTTTATGTGTGGTGACTATATGTTAAGAATATAGCAAAATTACTTATTTGTCATTGTCTGTTTCTATTTTCCTACAGATTTGAGATGACTCAATCTTATGTTATCAGTGTATAATTTATATTTTGACACTGAGAGTAAGGTGGTGGTGATCAGAGAATGCCTGCCTTTGATTTTAGGATATGAACAGCTTGAACATTTTTGGTCAATCTCAACCTGCAAAGTTAAGTTCTAAACGTTGTCTTTGTGTTAACAATTACAGTATATTTTTGATCTGTTTTTATTCTATAAAATGATCTATTTTATAGAGATAGAAATGTATTTCTTGGGGTGGAATTCTTGCAGCAAACTAATGGAAATAACCATGTCTTTCACCTTGTAATCAACACCTACTTAACTTTAATGTTTTGATGTTTGTTCTTTATTCTGTATTTGAGGTAGCACTGATCAATATGAACCTTTCTGCTATAATGTTTTCTGTCCTGTCCTGCTGAAAGCTGTCTTTAAACACAACGCTTTCTTGTTTTCATTTCCTACATTGTATTAGGATCCAACATTGCGTGACATTCCTACTTCCAGGGTGATGGTGTGGAAAGTTTAACAAGGTCATGATAACCAAGGAGATCACACTGTCAGAGCAGTAGATAGGAGCAAGAGTCACCCTGCAGCACTTGACAGATGCCTTTAACATGTGTCCTGGAAGTGAAATTCTTGTGCTATTATAGTGATTACTGGACTTTAAGCCAAACCCCACGTTGATATTAATATGAAAATGAATATCACAGTGTGGGCCCTGGATTCTGCCCTGTAATACCCGCAGATCACTTTGTCATTTATTGCCTTGTGCTTCTGGCTGTACCAGCTATCATGATCTTGGAAAGCCCCTAACTAAAATTCAGGGCCCATAAGGCTTATTAAGGCTCCCAGCCACTCCGGGTGGAGTGCAGAGTACCTAAGGGTAGATGGGATGACTTTGCTGTTGCTTCTTGAGTTAGACAGGACTGTTACCCCTTCTTCTCTTTTTTGATGTTGAAGGGAAAGACAACACAGTGTCGGGATGTTTTGATTATACCAGATTCTTGGTGAGTACTTGATTTTTGATTCAGGGGGAGCTATGTCACCTTCCATCAGCTAAGAATTTGGTCCGTGGAGTTTTGTGACACCACTACTATCAAAAAAGTGTTAGTCTTGTTTCTCTTCATGTTGTTAGTGCATTTCTCTGTTTCCAGATACTGTGTCACTTGTGGTGCATGTCAGACTGAAGTAACACAGTTCCTTTCTGTAGCAGTAGTGGCTATAGTATTTTTAAATGAGAGCAAAAGGGAAGAAAAAAACCCATGTGATCTGATCAACATGTGCACTGGTTACTTCAAAGCTATAGGTTAACCTTCTAGTGTGATGTGAGTACGTTATCTAATCTCCATACATTTTCTATTACTTTTGACCCTTTATCAGGTCCCAGGTGTGCAATATGATGGTCTCATTTCAGGACTAATGTCATTTTCTCATAGTTGCCTATTTAGGACTAGTATGTACAAAATGTCTATTTTGTAGCTGGTGGTTTTAAAAAAAAGTGAAGTAATTGAAACCCTTATAAATACAGGCTGTGTTTGTCATTTGTCAATCTAAAACCACAGAGATATCTATAAAGAAGGTACCTATGAGCACTCCAGATAGAGAAACAACAAACTGCCAGCACAGCTTTAAAATGTGAAACCTAGTTGACCCCTGCTTCAGGATGTGGTTTATCTGTGTGCTGTGCCCATATCATCTTTAATAAATGTCTTAGATTAAAATGTGTCACAATTTATCTTACTCTTGCTGTCAAACGCAGAAGCTAAATTGTCTTTGCAGAAATGGCCATTTTATTTATTTTTTTCCTGTTCTAGCTAGATGGGATTAGCCCCTGAGCTCCTCCCTCTCCTAGTTACTGACAAGCACCATTTCTCAGGATGCTAAAGCAAGTTCTGGAATTAGTGAGGTACAGGTATAAATGAATGTAGAAGCTGATCCATTGGCTGTTTGTAATTTCTTGTGTCTACTTCTAATAATCTTTTTTCAATAAGAAAGGAAGGAAATATTTAGACAGAAGGGATGCTAAGGCAGTTTTTGCTTTTAGTTGTGTGGATGCATCTTGCGAGAATTTTGGGCATTTTGTGCTGGGTCCGTGTGCAAAATCTCTCACACAAATCATTGTGCATGGAACAAGCAGTCCTTGTCTCAGGACTTCTAATATGATTTTCTGTGATAGATTAATACTAATCAATAGAGTCTGGTTATGTATGATTTTAGTGCTTCTAACCCCCACTGATTTAACTGGAAACCCTTGCTGGATTGGGTCCTGAGTTTTATCGCTGGGATCTTTCATTTCAACACCAGCAATGTGGCACTCAGAACATCTCAGTTTATCTACTCGAGGTTCTTTCCTAGAGATTCAAATTTATCTTTATTTCTGTGAGACTGAATTGAAATGTATTTTCATTTGTACCCTTCAATGATGCATTAAGATGCTTTTCAAATATCATTTGACCCTTAACGGACAAGAAATGTCCTTTAAGAAAAGCCTGGTAGTGGAACTGGTAAACTTGCCTTCCCAGAATGCCAGGTAAGAGCATGTAAAAACCTGTTAATGTGCCTGAGGCTTCCTCATACACACAGATCTCAGCATTTGTTCATGCTCAAATAATTTTTATTTTTAAATCTTTGGGTAGCGTGATTGGTCTTACAAAACTGATACGAAATGTTGAAGGCAGAGGAGAGTAATTCAGAAATACTAAATGCTAAGTCTGCTTTCTCCTATTATGTCACGTGAGCTCTATGACAAGCCAAAGGTAAGCTGAAAGTGTCATTTGAGTTCCCCATTTTGAACAGTGCCAAATTTGCCCAGCCTCTCTTCCCCATTGGCTACTTCCATGGACTTTCAACGGGGGAGTGAAGTGTGTTCATCCTGGAAATCAGCTGTAGGTAAGGTGCACTCACACGCCTGCCCTCCTTCCTGTGGCATAATTGGTAAGTGCTGATAAATCAATTAAGCTTATAAGCACTGTGCCTAGTACAGTAACTGCTAAATATTGCTACTGTTACATCCCGAAATAATGCAATTGCACACATTCATTATATCTTAATTGCACATGCTAATTGCAGGTTAGATGCAATCAAAGCAGCACTGCTTGGCAAATGCACTGTGCAAACCGCAAGAAACCCTGTTGGAGGGGTTTTCTTTCTTTAAATTGAATCTAGTCTCCCACAATTACATGTTTTTGCTTCACATGTACAATTAGATGTTATTACTCTAATTCTGTAACTACACAATAATCAACCAAAAATTACTTTGAGAAGCAAAACAAAACAAGGAAATTTGCACAGCAAGAGGTACAATAAAGAGAACGTCAAAGGTTTCGAGGCAAACCCACAGAAAGAAACAATGGTCGTGCAAACAATTAACCTCTGCTAAATCTAATTTACGTGAATGTGCCGCACGGCTGTGCTGCAGGAGTGGAGTGCTGAAGCAGTACCAATCGTGAAGCCATCAAAGAACTTGCATATACCCTGAGACTGCAGCAATCTGCGTCAACATAGCATGGTCCATCCACCGATCCTAGACAAGCCCTTTTAGAAGGCAGGACACTTTGTAGTACAGTAACAATTTTTGTATATATCATGGTAAAGTTTGTTTTAAGGCAATCTCAATAATAAATGTGATACTAAAAGAGTAATCTTGAAAAAGTCCCACAGAAATGACCACTTTAAGCCTTAGTAGCTCATGTACAATTGAAGTACAATTGATCACATTTTTAAAATTAATTTAAAAAAAACAGTAAAATCTTTATTTTGTGAAGGATAAGGGCAAATAATAGAAAGTGAAGGACATGAACTCTTAACAGTTCTGTCAAACACAGATGTTCTGCTTTGATGAAGTAATTTCTTTCTTGTAAGTAACTTGGAGAGCGTTACTTTTTACAGAGCTATTTAAAAATGGAAAGTATGATGAAAGCACTTGCCATGAAATAGCAGAGGCCCACGGAAAATAACATCTGCCTTTGGGACTGTGCAGTCTATATTGTTCTTTGCACAACAGTGTTCTTCCAAGAAGCCTTCACCCAACTTGTCATTCTGGGAAGTGACTCCTTAAATCTGGCAGACATTGGTACTGGCAGCTTTATACATCCTGCCTCTTTCATGCCAGGTGATACGAATTTTTACTCTTGCTATGTTTCTGTGCCTTCTCTCATGCCTGGACATTTTTTCAGTGGGAGATTTTCAGTATTTGGGGTAGGAAAAATGTCAGAGTAGCAGAAGGGGGAAGATGGAAAGCTGAAGCAAGAGCAGTGCTCAGGTTGCTATCTTGAAGTGACTTTTTGCCTTCTCTTTCTCAGCAAGGGATTTGTCTAGATGCTCAGATGATGATCACTCACTGCTCCTATCAGAACTATGGTAACACTAAGGTCAGGACTTCACTGTACAATGTGTGAGACCAATTTGACCCTGGGAAACTAAGTAAGACAAAGGGAAATGTTAGTTGTCCTGTTTTACGGAAGAATGATGCACAAGGAACTTAAAACTTCTATTTTTGTGAAAACTTGCACTGTGGATTTAGAAAAATTGTTGAAGGAGTCACTACCAGGAGACAGCAGTGAGTGGAAAATGGGACATAGTGTGATATGGGCTTAGCAGAGGCAGATGGTGCTAGGCTAACCAGAGGGCTTTCTGGGGCAAAAAAAATTGATTTTCTAGACTGGACTCTTACAGTATTTGATGTGGTATCATTTGGGAAGACCTACATAAGATGGGAAGCAGGACAGAAAATGTAGGGAGGGTAGGACTATGTCATGAAAGATGAAAACAAGTGATGGAGAAAGGAAGATACCACTCAAGTACTGGTATTGATTCTGGGCTAATCTAGCTTCATACTGTCATCACTAACCCTTTCAGAAAGAACAGACATATGTTCATGAAAGTTGCTGATGAAGCTATGTTGGAAGTTTTAGAATTTGACATGCATGAAGAACTAGGTGATTTTAAGAGCTTGCGGCAGGGGAGACAGTCAAACAAAGTGCAAAATCTTTGGGGACTTGCAAAAAGCTGCAAGAACTTTCTGGTCAGAGGTAGCATCGATGTACTATCCTCTTGGGAAACAGAAAATTGTGGGGATAAGTATAATGATGGCATAAATAGCAGTGTGTGAGCTAAGCTTAAATGCCATGTAAATAAAGTCACACAGCCAAGAAATTTAGTGGTAAACTTCAAAGCAGATCTAGCCTCTCATCTGGAGCATAGCAGCAAGGAAACCCTAGCTGGGCGGCAGTCTCAGCGCCTGGTCCAGGCCTCTATGCCCCAGCTCTGTTGTCACAAGCTGCGAGCAGTGAAGAGTGCGAATATTAATTGGTGTTACAGAGCCAAAGAGCAGCACTGCCTAGTCGTGTGCTCCATCTGCTGGTGTGTCCTCTGGTAACCAACTTGTGCCACACACAGGATGTCTCTTCCAAAGAGCGCTCCTGGATGTCTCACATGTGGCAGAGGAGGGAAGTGGAACTATAACTCCTTGGGAATTTTCAGACAAAAATTATTTGTCAGAAAATGTTGCTTTGTTTTAGGCAGTCTCTTGTGAAAACATTGGATTTCAATGGACTTTATGGAAATACATGCAGATCTGTGATCTTTTCTTGCCATCCTGCCTAAATAGTGATGGGAATGTGTTTCCATGCTGTGTAACCCATGATGACACTGGTGTGTTTGGGGCATCCAAGCTGAGCAATGGGGAGCTCAGGGTGCCATGAAAAACTCATTTCCCTGACCGAGTCTCTCAGCTGAGCAGTCATTCCTTACTCTGGCCCTTCACCAAGGTTGAAAATGGAGTCAGGAGTGTGCAAGCCACTTTTAAGCTATATGGCCTCAGGGAGCTGCTTCCAGGCTTGATTTTATTCTGAAACAAGCCACATGTCTGGTTTTTGTAGTATTTTCCTTTCCATGAGAAATATGAATGTTCTATGGTGAGTTAAAAAGAGGATGTCCTGCCCCTATGCTCCAGCACATTTTGGAATTTCCCGCGGAACGAAATTTCCAGCTTCTTGACCACCCTGAACTCAGCCCTTTGGAGACACAGACTGAACACAGAACTGCAACCTCTGTGGCAGGAAAGGATCTTCAAGATGTCATCAAGACAATATGACCTCCACCCTAAGACAGGATCAGTGATACCAGAAAACTAGTGTCTAACCTTTGCCTAGTCTATAATTCATGACCAAAAATGCTGGACATCCTACAGCCTTCCCATGAGGATTTCTTAATGGACAGTCTGGATTTTCCCTGCTGTGCTTGATCTATCCACAATAATTAGTGCCAACACATTTTTCCTCTTCGCAACTTCTACATCTTCAAAGATTATTATCTTATTGTCTCTAATTATCTTCTTTTCTAGTGCTGCATTACAGTCCTCCCCCCCATGTTTCCTCAGAGGCCACATTTGAAAGTCTTCTGATTATTCTGCTGCCCAAAACAAGACAGAGCAGTTCTCTAAAACCTTACCAGGTTTTAAAAGGGAGGCAGGATCACTTTGTACATCTCTCAGCTACCACTGCTGTTTATACATCACAGTGTGACGTTCACCTTCTTTTGTAACAAGACACTATTGACTGTTGTCAAGTTTGTGATCCACTCTGAGCTCTAGAGCTTCTTTGGCCAACTACTCTACATGGCTTTTCCCCATTAGATAGCTGCACACTTAATTAGTCCTTTGTAAGTGTTCCCACTAAAGAGGATCATGTTTTTTCCCAAATGTTTATTCAAACTGTCAAGAACAATTTGAATTGTCAGTCCATCCTGCAGCACACTTTCAGCCTCTCACAGCACGATACAGTTTGCAGATTTAATAAGCATATATTTTTGTCCATCACCTAGGCTATTATTTAAAATACTGAATAGGAGCTAGACTTGGGTCGCTGTGGAACCGTACTCAATGCCTCCTAGGGACCTACATAGTAACTATTACATCTTTCAAGCCAGCTTTGCACCCACTCTGTACTTGAATTTAGACAACATTACCCTAGTTTGCTAACAAGAATATCACTTGAGGTGATGTCAAAAGCCTTTCTAAGCTCAAGACATACAGTGAACATCGTATCTTCTCCATTTTACAAGAGCTGCTGCTCTGTAGGGAAAAAAAATCATGATGAATCCTTGTTGACTCCTACCCTCTTCTCATTGTTTTCCAGTTGCCTTCAAATAGTGTGATTCTTCCCACCCCTTGTAATTTCCTGAGATGTAGGGAACTGAATGGGTTCCCCAGCTCCTCTTGCCCCCTTTCAAATGGTAAGTAAGTACCACGTCTGCCCCTTTGGCAGCATGGGAGCAAACTATGCGGCTGCAGAAATCCTCACCAGGGCATGTTGCAGCTTGGAGAATTTGGTCCTCAGGTAGTTGAACCTCAGGTTGGCTGTGGATGGAGCTGAGGCTGGAGGGTGCTGAAGGGCCTGTCGGGGCTATGTGCCTGGGTGCTGACTCTGCGGGGAGGCGGAGGTCTGGGAAAGGGAGGATGGGGGAGCATCAAAGTCTTGCCTTGATACAGAGCCATGATGTGGCTGGGACGTGCATTTGGATTGGGAGCCGGACATGTACTCCCATTTTATGCAGGAGTGTCGGAGTAGTCAAAGACAAGCACGAACGGATCTGAGATCGTGAGGATGAATTCCATCCAGATCAGTCAGGCTGAAACAATGCAATATATTAAGCGTTTTCCACCCTTTTCTTATTCCGTGCTTGTTTGAGAATTAATCTTTTATTGTCTGATTGTAGCTAGAGAGACGACTGATGCAACCAAACAAGTACTGAACATTGGCCTTTCCAGCCACCCTTCTTTTCAGTTCTGTAGTTCTTCCTGAAGAGATTTCTTTTCTGTTTGGGTTTTTTTTTTCTTTCTGTTTTTTGTCATAAAAAATACCCTCGGTATTTAGTTTGCTGCGTTTCTTTAGAACTGGAAGACAAAGACTTCGCTCTGGTCCCAGAGTATTGAGCCTGATGAGGCAATCATGTAGGACATATTTGCATAAGACATTAAAAAAAAAAGAGCTCCTCCCCCCTGCCTGATTAAGACCCCTTCCCCCATAATTGTTGTGTTAATGAAAACATTACATGCAGCTCACAATACCTGTAATTTCATTTTAATTACTCCTGGAAGACAATAAAAGCAGTTATGTAAAAATGCAATTCTTACCATAAAGTATAGCAAAATGGAGTCACAAGCATACATAAGTTATTCATTAAGGCATTTAATATCCCCAAGTTAATAATTGTATTATTGCCAAGATGGGTAGCTCAAGCAAGAAATGTGTTGCTATGATGGCAAGAGGAGTCATTTGCTTTATGGCATTCATACATTCCAATGGCTAATGTAGTGGCTGCATGTATAGAAAACGAGAAGAAAAAAGATGAACATTGTCATTTGACCTGTTTGACCCTGTATCCAAGGCTTATTTCATGCTTTTGTCCATGATATAAATTTCTCTCTTCTAGAAGCTAATATGATTGATTTTGCTCATCAGGGCAAGTAGTGCAAAAATACAGAGCTCCAGCCTAGCCAACCCATGTGGCAATCAAGACTCACCAAGGATCGTCAAGCTGCTCATTGGAAAATTGAAAGGCAAAAATTTCCTTGTAAAAATCTGTTGTATTTCTTGCTAGGATTTTTGAACCAAATATTTTGTATCATTAGCACTGATGTGAAGACATGTAAAGAAAAGAAAAGACAAATCAGTCTTTAAGTTAGTCTATGAGCACTCTCCATGTGTTGGTGGGGAAAAGCACATTGTCCATACCAAAAACCTGACATAATAGGTCCAATCGCTGAAGTCAAACCTATTGACCTCAGCAGTATTACAGTGGAGCGAAGCGATGGTCTTAATGGCAGCCCCTGGAAGCACATGGAGTAGTCTTCATCTCTCCAAGCTTCAGTTGTCTGACCGTTCGCTGCCCATGCTCAGGCTCCCTGCACAGCCCCGCTCCCACCAGGGAAGGGCCTCTCCTGCCATAGGAGCCAATTTTAGGCTGAGCTGCTGATGTGGTGAAGACAGTGAGCCTCTGCTGCATCGCTTGCTCGCTCTCAGGAGAGTTTTTCTGAGAATGTTTTACGTTGAAAAGTGAACCTTCTTCTGCCAAAATGTTTTCCTCTAGAGCTAATAAAACTAAATTAGACTCTTGCCCAGATCGGGAATGAATTTTGTCTGGTTGTGTGTCATAGATATAATAAACAGTTTATACTTGGGCAAAGGCTGTGTTTAAGTACGGCTGAATCCTGTTTGGTTTACTGTGATTAACCTAAACAATTTATAAATGGCTGAAGTAAGTTAATTTAAATTCTTTCTTCCATTTCCTATGGCTTTGTTAAGATTAGGTTCTTAAAGCAACCATTCCAGAAATTATTTCAAGACAAGCAAATTAATGTTAACACTCCTACATTAAAATGAAATTGCGTTATTTTTTTTTTCCCCTTATTTAATAAGGCTTACATGTCCTTTCCAGAAGTACTCAGGATAAACAACCTGCTGCTTAATGGGAGATGCCCTTAATGCCTTAAAACACGGGAGCATTTCGCTATGCCATTCAAAGCATTACAAGAAAAATTTCAGTCTAATCCCCTGCAAGTTGCTTCTGCAAACTCCTCCTCACTGGCGAGGCTGAAGTGTCAGTGACATTGTCATGTTACAGAAATATTGTTCCTGCTTCTCACATGGGGATTAGATGAGCAAAAGGGGTTGTAGCCAAAGCACATGAGCAAGTCTGTGTAAAAGCGTACGAGGCTTAACAACTGGAAAATTAAGTGTCTTGGTATGAGATTTATGTCCTGTTCAAAACCTTTTAGCTAATTAAAGGTATGGCCCACTTTCTTCTGCCTCCAGGAGCACCGGATCGCTTATGGAAAGTGAGTATCTATCTTGGTTGAAGAGAATCAGTACCCTGGCTTTAATTTCACCAAAGAAGGAAATCTCACCTTTCCAGAAATAAGGCCGGGTTCAAGTATCAGCAGTTATGATCTGTCACTTGCTAAGTGCCTCTCTTGTGGATGGGCTGCTCCTGAATATGCTGTCTGTTAACCCATGTGCTGCAAGTTATAATTCTCCTTGGTGGCAGCACCGTGTAGCTGTTTTTCTTGGTGGTGTGAGCAGATGGGCTTTGCGTTTTCTTTTACTGGATCCTTTCTCTGACAGCCTTTAGTTCAGTTTTGTTGGATCAAAGATGAAACACTGTTTTTGTCACTCCAGGCATTCATATAACTCTGCATAAGAGGCTTTGCTCTTTCAAAAAATAGTGTTTTACTTTAAATGATTTTCAAACAATTGTTGCAATGAGGCACTGCAAGAGCCCAAAGTAGGCCTTGTATTTTTCATCTCAATCTCTGAAGCAACAACCCTTGGCACTTCTGAGTCTGGGGAGGCATTATTTTATACATTGCCAAATGACGTAGTCCCAATTTAATATCAAAACTTTTATAATCTTATTTTACTGGCTAGTCATAGCATAGACAGCCTTGCCAGATGAGTGCAGAGATCCTCTCAGCATTCACATACATGTATAAGGAAGTCAATAGATAAAGACCAGCCTTTAAGAGCTAAACAACTGCAGCCACAGACAGACAGATGTTTGTCTCAGGAGAAGTTTATACTGTCTTCTGTTTGAGACCTAGAAAGACAGTTTTCACCTTCACGCGAAAGCAGGAATTAGATGCAATCAATATCCTCTGTAAAACATTTTCTAACCTTAAATGGTCTCTCTCCAGCAAGGTTGAAGCCTGAGGACCCTGGCATATTTCTAACAGAAGGAAGACTGTTTCTGGAGCTCTTTGTGCGAGACGGAAAGCACCAGGTTTGGCCTTTGTCGGGGCAGGGGGTGAGGAGCTCTCCTGCTGTAGCTCACCCTATGCCTCTGATAACATGTCCTGCATCCCACGTTGGTTTAGCTCATCCTAAATAAAACGCTCCCCTAAACCCCACACGCAGTCAGCCAGTCAGTGGCTGAGGCACCCGGCAAAACCCGGCATGTTTCAAAGGCCCTTATGTTACCCTGGCAGGCGACTGACCCGTACGCTACAGAAAACCGTGCTGCAGCAGAACTGTAAATGTTGTAGGGGTGTCTTCAGTCTGGGCTCAGTGGGTGGGATTCATGGTGGGGCAGGAATGTGAGTTGAGGGTGGAGGAGAGAGTAATGCGAGTCGCTCATGTGGATGACAAACTGGTGGAAGCTTCACCCCAGGGGTGCCAGGAGGGGACAACGGGGTCATCCTCTCCTTCAGAAAACTAAAGAGACAGCCCTGGGCTGGGGAGCCTCACACAACCACTCACGCTGGAGCAGAAAGCCAGCAGGCCGGGCTGGAGACCTGACTGCCATCTCCATGCAAGCTGTGGTTAGAAACACGTATGGTGTGTGTTTCTTTGGGCCTTTGCTTCCTCTGCATCGCTGCTGCCCTAAATAAGCAAAGCGGTGGTGTATTAAACAGGTGTGTGCAATGGTTTTTCTCAGGCACTGCTTCCAGAAGAGGACAAACCCAGGCGGTCAGGACGGTCCCTGCTGGGGAGAGGAGGGGGCCGGGGGCAGGGGTGGAGAGGGACAGAGGAGGGAGGGCATGGCTCCAGCCGGAGCAGAAGCGATGGTGAGGTGCCCTTCGGGAGGTCGTGCAGGGCTGAGCTCAACGCTTAAACCCCAATATCTGACGCAGGTCTTGTTCTGAAACACAAATACAATGACTTGCTTTCATGAGTGAAAGACCAGCACCCTGATCTAAGGCCAGAGGCAGGA
>VYZV01001863.1:15218-67347 GCA_013401275.1 Pandion haliaetus | reverse complement strand
GGGGGGGGGGGGAGAAGGACGTAGCTCACTTTTTGTTTATGTGCTGCTTGTGTTCTTCATGTCTTCCATGGGAGGGGTATCAGCTTCAAAAGGTGAAGGCTCTGAGTGGAGAGCAGTAACTGTAGAGCACAAGCACATTAATCACACACTTCTCGGAGACACAGATTTAGTGGGCACCAAAATGACTGGGGTTTAACTAAAGCTTTAACATAGAATCATTTAGGTTGGAAAAGACCTTTAAGATCATCGAGTCCAGCTTAACACTACCAAGTCCACCACTGAACCATGTCCCTAAGTGCCACATCTGCACTGAAACTGAAAACTGTGCAACCTAAAAGTAGGAGAGCGTCAGCTGTGAACCCTCTTCTCCCTTCCCTCCCCTGAGACGAGTGAAGGTTTCACACTGCAGGGGCTAATGGGCGAGCAAGTTTGGGTATCTGCTAGTGCTGTTCTGCTGAAGGGCAGAATGGAGGCTGGGGGAAGGCGTCATTAGCAAAGCATGACACATGCAAAGGCCACTGGGCACACTGAGCCTCTGGTGGGAAGGAATGGGCCTGAATCATTTTAGGATAGGGTTCATTCGAGGAAGAGCCCTCTCCCTATTCTGGATGCTCCAGAGATGAAAGACACACTTGAATGGGTGTTATTTTATTTGCTCCAATAAACATTTGTTTTATACAAAAACCAAAACAAAACAGACCAAAAACCCCAAAACTGTTTACAAAGCAAGTTAAGTGCTTGAAACTTTCGATATACAAGAGTATATAATGGTCACATTCCTATTTCATACATGATGTACAGGTGAAATATTCCTTAGAAGAATAAAAATTTTCCTTTACATGTAGTAGTAAAAAAAAAAAAAACCTCCAAAACCCCAAACCATAAAAATGTCAGTATTGTCAGGAACTACCGGACGCCATTCCTTAACCTTCAGCTCCCGCTCCTCCCACTCCTGCTCCCGCTCCCGCTGCTCCCTCTCCTGCCACCCGCAGCTCCTCAGCTCCTGCTCCCACTGCCTGCTTTCCTTTCTTTTACAGAAAACAAATCTCCCGGCCCCTGCCCCCCCCCCAATTTGGCATAGTAGCCTCTGAATTCCACTATAGTTGTTGAGGTTTTGCCCCGCTTTGTTTAAATATTTCTGAGCAGTTTGGTTAAAATGGAAAAAAAAAAAAAAAACCAAAAAAACCCAAACCAAACAGATAGAAAACCATTTCAAATAAAATATTTGTCATCATAAATCTTAACTCCTATTTGCCTATTTGGATAAGCATGACTCCTATTGACGTACACAGCAATGCCTTTAGAGAAATATTGATGTTTATCTGTCAAAGGTGTTTAATAAACTGCACCAGATACATCTGTACAGGACTGGTTTGTGCTGGCTGAATTTCTAATTTCCAAGGCCCACTCACGTGCCGTGGGAAAGAAAGAGTGGAAAAATTCACTGCAAAACTGAAGACAAAATTGTTAGCACTTCTTAAACACAGTGCTGTCATTTATATAGGCCCAATGTGATGTCAACTGTCTTAAACATTTTGGCGAACCGAAAGAATGTAAGCAATGTCTGAGGGATCCTTTTCACATAAATCATCTTTCCTGGGTTTGGGTTTTTTTTTTTTCTGTTAGTTGCTGACTTGCTGAGGGCAGCCCTATATGCAAGCAGTGCTGAGGGCAGGATATGCCATTAACCTAATGCTACGGAGCCTTCCCTCACCTCCAAGGTCCTTCTGCAAAAATAAAGGCACCAGCTGTTGTTTCTTACTTTTCTCTTGAAAGTGTGGAACAGAGTCAAACTGTGGTGTGTCAAGCAATTAGACGTGCTGTACAGGGAAAAAAAAAGGTTGTTCTTACAGCAACACCATCAAGGTAAAAGGAAGGTAGAAAAATAGTACTGCCTGCACTCAGAATGCACAGCAAATATAAAACATCTGCTTGGACTATTGCTGGCCCTGTCTCGTTTTGTATGGTTTGGGGGCGGGGATGGGAGGAGGGGAAAACTCACCCTGCTGATACTTTGCAACCTGCTTGCAAGCAGCATGAATTCAAAGCAATAAACATATAACATTAATGACCTCTGTGTTGAAACGCATGTGTGGGAGGGACCAAACCTCCTCCTGCTCCTGTTCTGGGACACTGCGAGGGCGTTGGGTTTAAGGTGAGAGGCCAAAGGCATCCCTGAACCTTCCAAAACGCGCTGCAGGCAGGACTGCAGAGGTACAACTGCAAAGCCGAACTGGCCTCTCCGCTCCTGCAGACTGCAACTACGAACTGCCAGGCCACAGCTGGGTGGTTACAGCACATGCTTTGAGAGGCATCTTCTTATTGCATATTATTCCTACCTTTTTGGCAGAGTGCTTAGTGCACAGTTGCTGGTGTCGTGCTATGCCAGGCTCCCCAGGCTCCTTCCCTAAGGGGGAGGGATCTCTAACGCACTGGTNATATATATATATATATAAAAATAGCAATTTCATAGTCATATACAGGCATTAATAAAGTGCATAATGTTATTGGCTATTTTCAAATCTCATTTCCTGAGGAAGTGCTAACATACATAGCTCCTCCTATGACATGATGCTGGCAGCCAATGCTAGGGTATGACACCTACTCCCTGGCTTTTAATTCCCATGAATACATCTCCCTGTCCGGAGCCAGAGCCTAAAGGGAGTAGTGACAGCCTCGGTCCTCCAGGAAGCAAGTCAAGGCACCGATCGAGACTTCTTCCTTTGCCAAGGTGAATGCGTCTAGGAGCAACCTTCCTCCGTTTCGGAGCTCTCGGGTATGCGCTACTTGGCGGTGGTCACGGAGCCGTCTTCGGGGATCTTCTCCTCCAAACAGCTTCTTCCGGAGAGCTTGTCATGGTGCTTGAGCTCGCTAAAACGCTCCGCAACGCACTGTGCCGTGAGCCGGGCCTCAGGGTCGTGGTCCCAGCACTCAATAAGAGTTTCGCACACCATCTGGATGCCCTGCAGAGAGCACGGAGAGAGCGGCCGTGATGGGGCCAGTCATCGCCAAAGCCTACGTGTGAGAGTTGCTTTAGTGCCCTCTGAAGTTCAGGGGGTTACTCACGTGTGTCCTGGAGGGGCTTTATGGGCTCTGCTGCTACTGTCATGGGGACATGCTTTTCTCTTTTAAAAGAAACCCTACTACAATATTTTCAGCACTTTAATTGGTACTGTCATTTCTGGGCGTATGTTCTGATACTTTACAACAAGAAAAATGATGCTTTGGACTAGTGCTATAGAATCAAGTAGGTGGTTTTTTTTTTTTCTTTTTTAAAGAAATATGATCAGAATTCTTGGATAACATGGCTTCCTGCTCAACCCATGCCTTTGCATGCCTGAATTCTGGCGGGGTTTTCAAACAAAACTCTGATTGCCAGCAATATCAGGCCCTACATCAGCCCTTTATGGATTCCTTGCAGACTAAATAAATCTATGTGCAAATATGGGCCACAGTCCCACAAACGTTTAAACACATGTCACTCACAGATGTAACTATTTAATCTTCATTTCAATGCTGATGCACATGTTTACAGGAGAAAAAAACAGTTGCATCTCTGTAATGCATTTTATAAACATGAGGAATTTGCCAGGAAATTGTGTGCTTTGCTTTATGACACTAAAAGCCCATTAAGTAGGATTTATCTTAAAATTCTTATTTAAAAAAATAACTTTTCACAACACTGCATTAATTGCACAATTTACCTAATTGGTGATGTTGACTGATGTCAATGTTAATAGCAGAATGTTATTGTCTGTATACAAATAACACTACTTTTCTGCTGGCATTGAAATTACAAGCAGTAAATTAAATAAAATATTAAACATTAACTTGAAATCAATAGTGCAACAAATCTCATTAGGGGGGGAAAATTGTAATATGTAAATCCAGTCCAGAATTTTATCACGATGAATAATGAGTTCATTACAAACACACGACTGCAGAGGAAGGACATGAATATGGAAGAGCCGTTACAGTAAGAACAACTGCTATGGAGTTCAAAGCAGATCCTCAGCTGCTGCAAACTGCCACAGCCCTGTGGAAGCTGATGCCATCACTGCATTTGAGATAGTGCAATGTGAAAAGCTGAAGGGATTCAGATGAGGGGAATTAAATCCACGTTCATTAAATGTCCTGCAAGTGTGTTATCAGGCATCCATTTCCTGCCTTAGACTCTTAGCTGAACCCTGCTGGAGCCAGCTGTGCCTGTCCCGGTGACACCCAAGCGCAGATGCATGGTCCTCCCAGTCGGTGGGGTGACCTGTACTGGGGGCAGACTGAGGTCTGGGTTTTACATAGGGAAGAAATCTCTGAAGTCGAATGCAGGACACCTAGGTCCAAATCTGCGATCATTTTACTTGCTATGTAAACCCAGGTGACAAAATTCACAGTGCATCTTACAGATCTACTCCGGTACCTCGACTGCAGCCCTCCACATGCTCAGGCTTGCTGCCACGAAAGCAGCTGTGGGCCTGCCCCATGCCTGAGCACCGCAGGGATCCCGAGCCCGGTGCTTCCCTGCCCAGGCGCCCTGGGCGTGCTGGCACACCTATGCTTGCCACTATGCCTGGCTGTGCATGAAAAAACTCCTGGTCACTTCTTTCCAAGGCATAACCGGTGGTATTGCCTGTTTCTACTGCCATGTAGTGCAGTGCCCGCAGGACTAGCCCTGTTCTGAACGCAGACAAGTCTCAGGGCCACCTAACACTGCCCCAGGCCTGCTTTAAGTGCCAATGACTTTTGCTTTATAGGAGCTTTCATCACCTTCTACTACATGTACATCATCTGACTCTTCCCAAATGCAGAACAGAAATATTTGCTGACCATGTCTGCCTTTGCATTAGCATAAGCAGTATCTCTCTTTCATAACCAGCATCTTCCTTTCATAACCAGCAACAGATTGGTACTAAGTTAGATTTCCTTTTGCTCTTGAGAAAACTGTGATTATCCTCAAGTTTGCTGACCACAGATCTTCCTGTTGTTCTGCTGTTTCCTCAATCAGTTCTCTACCCTTCTTTACTTTCATTTTTTTCACTCATGAGACCATGTCTTTTGACTATCCCAGGAAATGTTCTCACACGCTTTCTAATTTTAAGCATTTTCTACTATTTAATTTTTATCTCCCAAATGATCTGGCTCAGGATTATTTTCTGCATTGTTAATTGGGCTCTTCTAAAGTACCACATATGTATTACCAGTTTGGGTTTCATTTTGGCTTCATGGAAAACAAACAACTGCACTCAACTCATGGTTCCTTTTACCAGCTCATCCACAATTTCTATAAAATTTCTGCAACCAGTTCTTTTCTAGAAAGATGAGCATTAGTATAATCTCTCCTTCCCAGCTCAACTTGTCATCTAGAAGATGGTTGTATCTGTGGCTCCTAGAAATGTCAAGGGCTTTTTAGTACTCGTAACATCAGATATCCAGGTGTCCCTCAAAATACAGCTCACCTTCCCCAGTTAAAGCACCCTTCCTCAGTAACCCTACTCATCACAGATGAATAGATAAGGAGCAAGTCCCTGTGGTCCAGGAAGGGGCTGCACTCTGCCATAGCCACCGGGCAGCAGATGCATTTTTCTTGGTTGTAAAGATGATTGATTTTGGCCACTCACTTGGCCTTTCCTAAGTAGGTGTTAGACTGTGATTTTAACATCTCCACTGGAATGAAAAAGGGAGTGTTACATTGCTCCTGATGGAAATACTAGCTGATGTTGTTTGCCTGGGCTTTTATAAATGTTCACCATGCTTTTCTTTTGTTTGTAAAGAACACTCAACATACTTCATTGACAAGTAGAACAACCAAGCCTCACTTCATCTCTGATATGATTCTCATTTTATCTCTACTGATAAAACTGCTCAGAGCAAAGGTGAAGAAATGCATGCCTTTGGCTTGTTTCCATTCAGTTTCATCTACTGAGAAATCTACTATTGCCTAGGAAATGCAACCATGGTGTCCGTGAATGGGGAAAGCTGGCGGAGTGCTTCATGACATGCAAGGGAAACAGACTGCTAATGCGCAACCTGAATAAAACCAGACTGGCTTGCTGAAGACTCATTTCCTATTTTCTTAAACCTGTCAACAGCTGGGATACAACTATGACTGGGCTCCGTGATAAAGTACTGAGATTTGTTTTCTCTGCTGAAGGGGCCCATGTGCGAAGTTGTTCTCTTTGACCTTTCTGAGCCTGCACACAGTGTGCTTTAAGGCCCTAATTATTCTGTGGCTGCCTGACTGATTGTCGCATCTCAGGTTGCCATTCTTTTTGTTTTGATGACTTTGAGATTACACTCGTGGGCAGAAGAAATCCCAGGGCTTTGGGGTAGGCATGGTGCAGAGCACTGTGGTGTCTGAACCACGGCAGCACCGGCGTCACCGTCTGACAGAGCTCTAATCTGTGCAAAAGAGAGGTCCAGCCTGTTGGGCAGGTCACTGCGTTAAGGCTCAGGGCTCCAGGCAGCAGCTAAATGTATAGCGCAGCACCCAGCTGCTCACATGTGGTGCTCTTACCTGATGGTTAAGCCAGGAGCTGGGGATCTCGGGTCGCCCTCTGTCTCTTAGGACATTGTCCTTCATGCTTTCCACGCAGGGGTGTTCTCGCACTTTAGAGCCGAACGGGGGCTCGTACTCTTTCACTTCTGCCAAGAGAATAAGCAAACACAAGGGTATTCAGCTGGGCTGTGCTGGTGCCAAGTGTGAAGGGAGCTGACTGTTCTCTGGAGGAGTAGGAGCCACTGATTAGCTGCTCAGCGCCGCTGTTCTGCTTGACCAGCTCCAAACAAAGCCAAGCCAGCTGGCATTTTCCAAAATGTTTCAAATGTGTTTCTCCCACACGCCCCCTCCGTCCCCTTTTCTTTCCTAGCCAAATAAACAATTCTCATTTAAACCCTTTAGTACATAATCATATTAGAAACAGAGCAGCAGAGTAACCTATAATGGTTTGTAAACCTTTCAATCTGTGCTGAGCTTCAAGCACACGGGAGCTTCAAGGTGAGTTTTGCTTGAGCCAGGCCTGCAGGTACTGGTCACCCTTAGGTGACCCTTAGGAGTCCCCACACAGTTACCAGGTGAAATATAACCTGAAATCTATCTAGGTCATGACAGATGTTAATCTGCCAGATTGCTAGGAGGAAACAGTTGCTTGAAAAGGACAAAGATACAGTAAGGAGCAGTGCTAGAAGCTGCCATGCTGCCCTTTTTTATTACTGAGCCGCATGCCTTTGAGGAAAGTAGTAGTGCTCTTATTTTAGGCCTCTTTCCCAAAATGGGTCAGTTTTGGCCCATGATGCATGAGGCACAGCTTCCTGAAGGGGCTGCTGCCATTCTAGTTTTGTTTGCATGCTGCATATTTTCTTTGCTTATCTTTGGAGAGAGAAACGAAGAGGCAGACATATGGAACCTTTGGAGAAAACTCAAGAAATCTCTGAGAGCGGAAATATTGTAGTAGATGCTGACACAGTGTAGAAAATGCTGTGGTTTCTTTGGGAACAGATGGAGACTTTACTCACAGGCCTAATGACTTGCTAGTATTAGATAAAGATTTATGAAGTTGGCCTGTTCTGCTGCCTCTTATTTCTTTCTAGGAATTAATTGAGGGCAAGAAAAACTGAAGTGTAATCCACAAGGCAGTCTGAAGAATGCATGTGAGCGCCCAGAAGATGTGTGAAGAGAGATGAATGAGACAGGAGACACAGTACTGTTGTGTAATATTACAACCTAAGTTCAAATGCAGTGTCCAGTGCTACTCCCCTCAAGGGGTAAAAAGAAGCTCCAAGAAGGGTGATAACAATGATTAAAGGCCCAGAAAAAATGGGAAGAACCTCTAAAGCTTGGCTTTGTTTCCTTTGGAGAGAAAGGTAAGAGGTCATATGGTAAAAATACCAAGAATAACTAATGATCAAGATAACACAGGTCAGATCCTTCTGATTGTCATGTCTCGTGATAAAAACAAGATAGTATTGAACATAACTAAAAGGTAGACTTTTCTCCAAAACTTTAGAGTCAGGCTGTAGATCTTATTTGTGTGTGATGGCCAGGAGATGAAGACTATAGGCCACAGAAAAAGAGAGGGAATTTCTAATGCTTAAAAAGGAATAGCCAAGATACAATAACAAACATTTTGGAAAGGATATTAAACCGTGTGCTTCAAAGTTCAGTGTTTAGAGATCCAGCTGCAAACAACTGTGTGCGCAGTGCAGCACATCAACCTTACAGATGCCTCCTGCAGAGCTCTCTCTCCTTCTCCTGAACCATCTGGTGCTGGCCACTGTCCACAAAATGTTCTGGAGAGTGGCTAAAGTCCCGAAACACAACTCCTATCTTCTCATACATAAATCACTTTCTTTAAGACTCAAGGGCCAAAGCCTGCTTTGCTTTCTTTCCTCTACAAGAAGTCATACCAGCTTCACCCACATTAATCTGAGCTAGAGATTACTCAGCCAAAGTAAATTTACAAGACTTTAGCCCTAGGACTTAATTGGGAAGTTGCCATCTTGCTGGTCAGACCTGGATTCCTGTGCAGCGGATGCACAATGATTACAAAGCAGATACCTCTACTTTCAAAGCAAACCAAAATATTGAAGTTTACTGGGAAAATTTAAATAGCATGTCCTAGACGGCCATTTCCTACACCATCTCCATCAGTCATGGTTTGATTATGGTAGTGGTCACGGACACTAGCCAAAGCTCTGAGACCTTCTTGCAGCATGAGGAGGCAGAGGAGCCTGAATGTCCAACAGAGGGAAGCTGGTGCTGCGGTGCTGACCTGTTCCCTCCCACTAAGCTTAATCCGAAGGCCATCCAGGTTCATGAGATGGTCCGAGTGGGGGAAGGGAAAGCCTTCCAGGGGAATTGATAGGTCTTTCTATGCTATGCGCACTCCTCTTCCAAATATAAAGAATAGGTTTTTCAGGTTTGGGTTTTTTGGGGGGGGTGGGGGCGAGGGGGTTGATTTTTATGTTTTTTTTTAATGGGAAAGAAAGAGAAATTGAAGTCAGATGCCAATTCGTTGTAATAACTTTATAGTATACAGTAGTGCCTTCCCTCAGTTTGAAAAGCATGCAACACCTTGTTATTTATTATCTTGCTTCTCTCTCCCTTAGAAAGAAAAGCCCACTGAATCCTCTCGCAGTAAATCATCCTTATAGTGTGGAATCTCAGGTGTCAGGCACATTTTGCAGTAATAGCTGGTGTTATTCATGGATCATGTTGATGTGCTACAGTAGTTGTAACAGATGTCAATTTGAGGCAGGTTAAGATGTTTGTGCGTAGCTGCTTGTGCATGGCTGTATACAGATGCTGAATCTTTTTCATGCCTTATATGTTTCTTTTGATTATTTTTAGACCAGTCATGCACTAAAAATGACAACTGACTGAAGTACCATAAATACCTAAGGTACCATGAACTACAGCACCTTTAGCATTCAGTAATGGCAGGGTTCTTTCAACTTTAACCTCCAGCATTTAATCTTTATGGTTGTGAGCTACCTTGCACTAATAATCGCTGTACCTCTGGTTCCCTTTGACACTGCCCTGGCCGGAACTCTCAGAAAGGCTGGGACTAGATTTTTAGCCCCAGAGACATTACTGAAAATCTATTTGTTGCTCCTGATGAATGCTTTGGAAAATTTGGCCGTGGGTTCCTCATGAAAGATATGCCTTGCTCATGTGATCTTTTTCTACTCTAAGCTCTTTGCAGTGAGATTCTCTTCCTTTGGGTCAGAACAGCTTACCCGCAAGCCCTGTCGACCCTCTCTCATGTGATCCTGAGGTGGGAAAGTACAGGAACACAGAGCACATGAGTACATCAGCACCCGACATGGAGTGTAGTGCAGCAATCTTACCTACTGCTACCTGGGCTTGTTGAAGGAAAGCACTTGCTACCTTACATGGAGTACTGTGGTGACTCACAGAGAACTTCTAGGACATGAGTTACTGTCACAGGGTGACACTGCACTGTGTGGATGTACCAGCTCGGGGTTATATGCCACCACAAGCCAGTGCAGTGCAGATGTGTCCCAACTGGGCTCCACTCCACAGAGGGAGAAGCTTAAATCAGGCCCCAGCTGCAGCCACCTCAGGGCCCAATGCACAGGCACAACCCCACTGTACAGGCTATCAAAATGCTCCCTGCCACCAGAAACTATCACCTCTCCATGACAATATTATGAAAGCTGAGCATTTCATGAGGGAGGTACAGGATGCACAAATGTTTAGTTACCAAACTGTGGCTCTTGGCTGACTCCTTCCAAGTAAGCATAAGATTAGTTAGTGATTTTATTCACATTAAACACAGCTCTGGTAAAGCAAGGCTGCAATTTCAAACAAAGCTCTGCTGCTATACCAAAGCCAGCCACCACTCCAGGCAGTACAATACTGCACAAGCAACGTCGCCATTTTCTGAGGGGGTTTCTCTTCTCCCTCTTCACCAGCCCCGTGTATCCAGAAGTTCCCTTTCCTCTCCTTCTCCCCTGCCACCCCCAACAGTCCCCCACCCGTAGCAGCTCCAATACAAAACAGATGGTTTTCTTTTCTTTCTAGGAGGCTGTCAGAGAAATTACACTTGCCTCAGTCGACAAAGCTGTGTCGCTCTGAAAGCAAGTGGTTGAGATGAAAATTATATTTCTTGCAACATGCAGCATCTGGTGCACAGCTGTTGCATTGAATGAAATACCAAGTTAACAGCAGCATGGAGCAGTTGAAGTTCTCCCCAAAGTAATATTGCTGAGTTTCTAAATATGCCTCTTAAATTATACTCCGGTGAAAAATCAGTCAAACTCGATCTCTGCCTCTGTCTCCCTTTCCCTCGTGCCCCATTTCTGCTTCTCCATATTTAGCACAACAAAGTAAGAATGAACAGCATGATCTTTCTCGAAAGCTGATCCCCACCTGCTTATTTACTACGGCAGCTTCACAGTATGGATTATGCTGCTGGGTATTTTTGTTTAAAAGTCTGCTGACTGAAAAGGCCTGGCATAGCGTGGAGACTGTTTGACAAAGTTGCTGTAGTGAAAGGACCTGCCTCCATCACCTCCCACGCTCACTGAACACCTGCACGCTGACAAATGAATCCTAAGAGCTCCCTTTGTAAAAGAAGTAAGTCACTGTACCTTTACACGGCTGAATAGCAATTAGCCCCCCCGCCATGTTTCCCTCCCTAATTAAAGTTGCTAATGCGATGCCTCAGCTTAGACTGCCACTCCTGCCCTCTAAACAGGCACAGGTTTCTCTAGCGACAGGGAGCTGACACCATAGTCAAGCCTGACCTGCAAAGATGGTGCCTACGTCTTTTAAACTCCTTTGGAAGGGCTGGCTGCAATCAGGTCAGCCTACTCCAGCTTACGCAGGAGGTCATTTCTCTTGGTGCCTAACAGTTTAGGAAGAAAAGAGGGATTTGTGTGAGTGGAGGCAGCTTCTCGGGAAGGCTTTAAGGAGAGGAGGGAGTCTCACAAGTGACAGATGGAAAGAGAAAGCAGAGGGGGAGCTGTAGTAATGAATCACTGTAAGGGTATTTCACCAGCTGGTTGCAAAGATAGCCAGACTGCACAATCCAGGGGAAAATCTAAGAAGGAAATGAGAGCAACCGTGCAATGTTGCTGCAGCTCAGTACCAGTGACAGGTTAAGGGAGCTATGTCCTGGGAGTTTTATTTAACTGCTCTGGGTGAAGACACTAAGCCCGAGTTCCAACCCCCACAGATCTGCCCAAGTACTCCTGTGGTTTTCGTGGGGACTTCAGCCCCTGGAAAGATGACTGAAATAGGGAGACAAAATTCAAGAAAAGTGTTTCTGGAGATGAGGATGTCTGAGGGATGAAATGAACAGGGAAAATGAGGATGTGGGTGGGATTAAGCTACACTTTGAAAGCAAAGGGGATGCTGGGCCAGAGAAATCTTTCCTTTTCCTGAAATGACTTCAGCTCTTCTCAAGGTTATAATGGGTCAGTCTCTTCTAGCTAAACACGCTGGTGATTTTTCCTTCCTTATGAAACTCTTTTTATATCCTCTTTTAGGCAGTTGCCTTCTGAGAACAGCAGCAATAAGGTTTGCTCTTGCCACAATCTCCATTTCACTGTAGTCAGCAAATATGAACAGGAAGGGACTCAGGCATCAGCAAAGATGAAAGACTCGCACAGTGAACAGCTCATATTTATATTAATAAGGTGAGTTCCTAAATGCAAGAAACAGAGAGACGGGGCAAAGATCCTTTTTCTTGGGTTTTAAATCTCCTCAGCCACATTTACAAAGTGCTAATGAAAGGCTGAGGTTGCGCCAATGCATTTAGAAATAAGCATGACCACGACAGTTAAATGTGGATAGGTTTGCCTTGGAATATGCCAGACTGAGGTTTAGTTCCTGAAGCACCAAATTTTTTTTCCCTGAAATGTTTGACTAGAAAAGTATTTTTTTCATGATTTTATGCTTGCACTAGCTGTTTGCACACATACTTGCTTTGTAGCTTTCCTGGCAGGGTGCAAATGGGGGCAAATCTGTTGCCCACAGTCCAGCCCACCCAGCAAGACTAAATGCTGGTCAGACATAGGAGGAGACTGAGGTGGAGGCATTCCTCCCGCCTGCACATGGACACCGTGATGCAGCCGCACAGCCACTGTGTAGAGTGGCTTCAGAGGCCTCCATGGACACCCTTGTGGTATTCCACAGATGTTAGCAGAGAAACAAGGAGCAGCTATGCACATCTTCCCATGGGACATTGGTTTCCCTCCTGGACACTATGTTCCCCATACTGTAGTGCTCTAGCCTGCAAGATTGTCCTGTCTCTCTGGCAGCCCTTTGAGATCAACCATGCAAAGTCTGATGAAAAGGGAACCTCTTGGTTTTGGAAGAAGGGTAACAAATCAAATCATATTCACACGTCTACTATAATATCCACATTAGTGATATCTTTTACAGCCCCACTCTTTAGACTGCTTGTGAGAGCCCTGGACTCTGCAGCAGCTTTTGTTAGAATGAATGTTAGACAATACCAGCAGACTGAAGAATTTTATACATTACTTAGTCTCATTTTAGTCCCTGAAGTAAGGTGAGCATCTTCAAGCATGGCAATATGTAATGCAGGTATCTCCACAGCAACTTTTCTGATTTTTAGCATATACCAGTGCTGCACACTGGGAATTCTGGGGCAGCTTTAAGCAAAGTAGAAATGGAATTTTGTTTCAGTGAGCAAACTCTGAATATGAACAAGCACAGCAGCTCTTCCTGGAGCTGTTCTGACAGTCAGTTCCAATAATTTTTATTTTGTTACTGCACTTCATACAACAAACATCCCTTGATTTCTCATATGGATGATCTCTTGCAACGTCACAAAAAATGATGAGCAGCAGCTGGGGATGTTGGGAAAGCAGGAAGGTTTCTGTATCACTATGATGGCTCTTACTGAAATGATCAATTAGTAATTGTGACACTTAACTGGCCCTTATTAGGTTTCAGAATTCAAATTCCATGAAAGTAAATGCGAGGCAGTTATCACTTCTTGGTCTTAATATTTCAAATTGTCTTACGTTTCCAATCATTTTGGGCGAGGTCAACCAGACTGAGTCAATCCATGGCTACTCAAGATGTTATAGGAAAAACCAGACATTAATTATCTTTAAAAGTGGTCTACCTAACAGTAGATTTATCCTTACACCAATCAAGAACTAATTTTCTTGTGCTCTCAGGTGCTTCCCCTTGAAGCCTGCTCATGCACACACGCATCTCATACTACCAAAGGCCTGTCAATTTACAGCATCCAGGTACACTAGAACAATTGGTGAGAGTTAAAAAGAATCATCCCCTCGCCAGACAACCGCAAGAGCATACACACTTTTAGAGAGAAGAAAACTGATGGCACCTACCTCCAACACCATTACAGCGAGATGTCATTTCCCAGAGGACCAAAGCCATGGAGTACACATCTGTTTGTTTGAAGGACTCCACATTCTCCAGGTTCATCCTGGACTCCAGAACTTCAGGGGCCATGTACCTTGCTGTGCCAACCTACAGGAGAGGAGATCAGGGAGAGCTCAGGAGCTACAATTGTAATTCATGTTTTGGATTCTGCTGCGATTTAACTTCAGCTTTCACAGAAATGGTGCCATTTGACGTGTATCCAAAAATTCAGGCCATACTTGGCAAGTGTCTTATTTGCTGCTGCCAGGGGAATCTGGCATTGTCCTGACTACCAACTTACTTGCACCTCCCTTGGTAAAGAAAAAAAAAAAGAAGCCCTTTTTAGTACCTTAAGCAAATAATTTTTACACTAACAAGCTTTCTCACTCTTTGGCTGTTCACAGATAAACTCTGCCCTTTGGGCCTGAAGCAATTGCTGCTAGCAAGAAACACATTGTATTCTTTTGCGCTGCATATTACAGTGTTAGCTGTTTCTTTTCATGGTAGGCTTAAAAGGAAAGTTGTAAATGCAGGCCTGGCAGAAGAAAGCAAATACACAAATACTGAATGCAGAAGCACACATTTGAATCAAAACCAAAAATTGGCCCCTTTGTTTGAAAAGCAGTTCTCATAAACTTTATTCATGCTGAGCAATTTTCAGCAATGATTTTAGCAGCTTTGCTGAGATCTAGATTATGACCTTGCATTACAGAAGGCAAAGTCTAAATGTCTGTTTTTATCGCAAGAAAGGATTTAAGGAAGAATTTTTGGATCACTCAACAGTTGCCCTCAAATGACAAACTCTTCACAGGGTAGGTATAAAAAAATTATCCCCCTTGAAAAAACTGCAAACATAGTAAGTCTTTGATCAGGCAAAGACAGTTTCAAATTGGAGAATGGTTAATCACAGAGATGAACGAGCACAAGCGGGTGATACAGTAGGACCTGTGATTCAAATGAGCAATTTGTAGACTGCACTACAGCAATCACTCCAGAGCCCAGCGGCAAGCAGGACTGCAAAAAGATCATTTCAGTTACTGGGACTGCAATCGCAGGCAGCCACATTGTAAATGTACAGTCCCTGAGAGAGCCCTATGACATCCATTTTACAAGCTTCTGTAAACACGTTTTATCACCCCGGGCTCAGGGCAAATGGGAAGAAGTTCCACAAAAAGTGCAATGCACTGTAAGAAGAAAGCAGGAAAGATCAAGGACATAGCTTTGTCATAGGACCCTGTAACAGCAGAGAATTGCTGCGTAAAAAATATCCAAATGGTTGTAGGATCAAAGCCTTTATAAACAGAGGACAGAAAAAGACCTGTGTGATCAGTCCTAAAGTCAAACTCCCTATTACGTGGACCCGTATGATGAATTGAAGGCCAAGCATGACAGCCATATGCTGAACACGTACTTGGGATAATCACGTCTCAGCACCACTGAGTTGACCAGCATCTCCCTCCCCTACAGAACGTGAACGTATGGAACTCTGCAGCAAAGGCTGTTCCTACCTCCCATCCCTTCCCCAACACACAACTTCTTCCCCAAGCAGATTCCATCCAAAGTTTAAGAAGGGTTACCTGTACCCTATGGCCCACAGGCCCACACTCCCAAATCCTGCTGATTTTAACAAGACACAGTGGTGCCTAAATACAGATTCTTAACATTGTCGCAAGGTGCTGTTCTGGTCTGGCATTTCACACGCTCTTTGCAGGCGTGAAAATTATTCTGCAGCTTTGCTCAAGAATGGAGGATCAAACCCTATAACTAAAAACTACAGTGGGGAATGCAGAGAAAATTCAAAATAATTTGAAGAATAGAATCAAATCAATCCCATTTCCATCCTGCTTAGGATTATCATGTGTTCCACTCTGCTTGTGTCCTTTTATCTGCATTTAGAGTATTAGGTTTTTGGGTCAAAGATACTTTCCCTGTATCTCATGCAAACCTGCACCCTGAGTCTCAAAGGTGTTTTAGGTATCTTAACTCCAGCAATTCAGATTTGGCTGCCCCTATGGAGTCTGGATATGCTTTCTCTTTGCCAAAACCAGTCTGCTTCCAGTTCTTGTTTCTTCAAAACTTCTAGTGAGGGACCTTCTCTCTTCCTGTGGTACATTTTAACTTTTGTGACTTTTGGATTCTTTTACTGGAGACCTTACATTTCTTTCAAGCTGTTGGGGGATGTTTTGTGCCCTGAAGTGTGTCGGTTGGAGGGGCAGTATTTATCCCTCTTCATCTGATTAGGGAGACCATCTATTACAAGATTGCTGATGCTGCTGAGGTGAGGAACTGCTGGCCTTGCTGGCACCTACCAGTCCTTTGAACACAATGGGGCAAAGGTCCAGATTTATGTACTCACATTAAGTAATGTCTGCAAATATTAACCATTGTGGGTGGCCAAACAGAAAAGACTGCGAAGATTCTAATGGGGAAAAAGATGGTTTCCAGCCAGTCACTAAGGGCACTGGTATTGTATGGTCAAAAAAGGCTACACTTGCATATGGAAGGTAGTTGGGTAGATGGGAAAGAAGATGGCTTTGTAACCCCAACAACTTGCCTTGAATGTTACCATCTAAGGCTGACCAGAAAAATTGTAAAATACTTAACACTCTTTTATTTATTTCATAGGAAGCTAGAGGTTTTCTTGAATTAAAATTTGGGTCAGCTCCATCATATACTTTAAAAAATTGGATGTCCCAGTGAGAAGGGTTTGAGTCAAAGGGTAAAGTTTAGAAATTATGCATAAGGCAAATCCTGGTGCAAGACCCCTTTAGCAAAAGCTACATCACTGAAGTTGGCATGTTGGGGAATTTTAAGTGGGTGGTGCTTGTGCCCCCAGAAGAATCAAGGTGGAGGCTGGAGTCACTTCACACCATCACACTCCTTGTCACAGAGAAGAATGACACTAGCTGGGTCACCCTCAAACTCATTCACTGGAGCTAAACAAAATAAAACAGTGGGCTTCAACACCAGCGCCCAAGGACACTGACTCCAGAGCAGTAACCTGCTCTGGGCAACACTGTACTTTGTCATCAGTCTCGGTGTGGACTGTGGAAGTGGCAGTATCAACGCTATCCTTCTAGTTCCAAGTGTCTGTGAGCAATGCCAGAGAAATCAGCTTGAAATAAGGGCCAGCTTTAAGCAATCAAAGTGTCTGTGGGGTTCTGTGTCAGAGCCCTTGCCTTACACTGCCGAATACTCTGTTTTCACTTTATTCCAAATGTGACCAGTCTTATGACTGACAATATGGTACAACTTCACCGATGTCCAAAAAGGTCTGGCATGCTGGAGAGAAATGATATGTAACTGTGAGTGTAGTTTGTATTATTTTAAATACGGCTCCACTGGTTATCATTCACTCCCGGCTCTGGTTAACAAACCTTCTCAAAATGAGATCAGGACAGTTGCCTTTCACAGATCTTCATTAGATAAACAACAGAAAAGCTCCCGTGAACTCAATAGAACACTACTGACTGAAAAGCCGTCCCTGAAAACGTTCTAAACCAACATTAGTTCCATGTGAAGTAAAAGTCAGTGTAAATGGACAGGCTTTGATGGGACCTATGTATAAAAACAGAAATATAAAAATATACATATATGTATAATTAAATAATTAGGAATTAATCAACTTAACAAATGGTCTGAATTTATACAAATGGAGTTTTCGTTAGAAGAGCCAATATTTAGAGATGTAGTTGAAAAATTTCATCTTCAAAGCATTCAGAAACATCCTCCTGGCATCCCTGTGAAATAGATTAATATTATCCATGCTACTTAGTTGAAAAAGCACAACAGGGCAATTATTTTTATTTTACATTCTTGCATTTGCTTGCATGTGCAGAATGTACCATAATCTTAAAGAATTTTTTTTTTTTTTTTTTTTGCTTTTTAAAGTTATTATCTATCACTAGTTATTTGCTTACACCTCTTGAGGGCAGAAGATGGACTTCATACATGCTGGGGTACACCAGGAGTGGGTCTACTCACACAAAACTGTAATGCCATAAGGCGTGAAAACTGTGGCACAACCTCACAGTGTGAAGCACCTCCTTGCTGTATGTGTGTGTCTGCCTTGCAGCAGCACCACAAACGGCTGCTAACAAGCTTGTACATGCTTAGTATAAGTGTATAGAGAGGATGGTCGCATCGTATATGTATGCAGCTCTCCAATCATAACAAAACCTACATTGCCCTTCTCTCACTGTTGCTTTAAGTTTAACGCCTCTTTGTTATGAACACTTTCACATTAATTTTTAATGATTTTAAGTAAATATAGCAGCATAAGTTTTTTTTCCTCTTTCCACCCCAGGAACTGACACACCAACTGGTACAACACCACCACCCCCCCACACCCTCCCGCCTTCAAACTTTTCACTTACTTGCCCGCTGTTAGCCAAGTCATCCACAGACAGAGAAGGGTCCAGCCTCAGGGATAACCCAAAGTCACAGAGACAGCAGGTTAAATCATTTTTCACCAGGATGTTGGAACTCTTTAGGTCTCTGTGCACGATAGGTGTTTTGGGGCGACCACAGGGTGTGTGATCGCTATGCAGATGGGCAATCCCTCGGGCCAAGGACCCACCCAGCTTCCAGAGGTCCTCCCAGCTGATAATGTGCCGTGTGAGATATTCCTGCAAGTTTCCTCTAGCGTGGAAGGCAGTGATCAACCAATACTGTTTACCAAGGTCTGTCTTACGCTCCTCTGCTGTCAAGAATTGGAGGATGTTCTCGTGCTTGAGGTTTACATCTGAAAAAATGTCTTTCTCAGTTTTCCAGGACGCATATTCTTCATAGGGGAAAATCTTGACTGCCACAGTTTCATACTGCTCTGATGTGTTTTGCTTCAGTTTGGCTTTATACACTTCAGCAAACCTTCCTTTGCCAACAACAATGTCCAACTCAATGGGCAGCAATTCTGTGTTGTGGTTGATATTGTTGGCACAGGTAGAGCTGATGTCCGAGCGGTCATCATCTAACATAATGGCACAAACATCACTGCAGTCCTTATGTTTCCTGGGCTTAACATTCTTCTCCCATGCCTTGTTGAGCTTCCTCTTCTTATGAGTGCGGTAGGCATAAAAGATAATAATCACAGCAACAGAAATCACCAGTAATGGGACAAGACTTATGATTGTGACTTTATAAATTTCATCTTTCTCCTCCGGCTTATGAGGGTCATCTGTAAAGAAGAACAGAAGGAAGGCATACATGAAATGGTATCATAGCTTTATGTATACAGGAGGCTGTCAATAATTATAATTTTTACCCAGACTACAATACATGATCTCCTCCACTATCAGAAAATAATAAAAATTGTCACTGCTTTCTTATTTCAAGATGTTGTTTGGTATATAGGCTTCCACCTCCCAGGACTTCCCTGGCTGCTTATTTTTTAAAAAGCCAGAACTGAATGATCAAGAACCTAATGTAATTTAATAGCTTTGTTCTTCTCTCAGGCTCTTAATACATTATGGATGAAAGCTTCACTTTCCTGCATACAATAGCCAAAGTCTCCTGCACTTACTCTGTTGATGTATTCTTGACAGATCTGCCCCTTTAACCAGAAATTACTAGAACACATTAATTTTTCTAAGATAAATAAATAGACAATGCAGCATGTGAATTTGCACTTGCCCAGTTATCACTCCAGATCCAGTATATTTCAGTGGGATCCACGTAAAGACATCTTCAGGAAGTCTGCCACACACAACTACTGCATGTTAATATTCAGGCACAATATGTATGCCTGCATACACATCTGAAAAACAAAGCTCACTAACATACTTTGATGTGTGTGAAAGTGTTGCTAGAACAAATTCAAACACCTGCACGTACTGCAGGCGCAATCAGGCATGTGTGGCACATCAGAATTGTCCCCCCACCCCCATGTACTTTCTGCATGGATTTATGTATCTGAAGACTTCCTCTGTGTGTCACGTGCTGGCTGTACACTGGCTGTCCTGTTGTAAAGCAGTGGATGGTTCACTCCAAACTCCGTAGCTGGTGCAGTCCACGCACTAACACATTCTTAGGTGGAACATACAGGGAACAGAAGAGCAACAGGGACATACTCTAGAATAGGAGATGTTCTGGGAAGGGTACAGATCATTATTCTAGAGGCGAGACCTGCCCTGTCACCTCTCGAAGTGACCTTCTAGTTCAGTATTTCTTAGGGAAGAGAAACAGTTTAAAAGGGAACAGTTTTATTCTGGAAATAGATTAAAGAAGGAGGGTCAGAGTTTATCTGAATCTGATTTGATCGGACACAGGGAAAGACATTACCTTTCCATGAGAGAAGGGATTGGTTGGAAGAAGCCCTCGGAGTCTAACCTGAATGGACTAAAACAACTGAAGCTGCAACCAGAGTTAAGCAAGTGGCTTGTGTTGGCAGCACGATGCTCTGGTGGATGCTTACAGAAATGTCACTGACTCACGTTCTGCGTATCGGGCCAAATAAGTCAATATGGAAAGTTTAATAAGCTCTGAAGGGAAGTTGCCACTAACTACATTAGCCACAAGCCTGTTTCCCTAGTCTGTGCCTCTCAAAATGAAGGTAAGCAGTGCTGAAAGGGTTGGCGGAAAAGAGTTTATAATTAGAACGAATGGTACCTCTGACCCTCCAATTTCACTTGTAATCACTTTTCCATTGGAAACACAGTTAGCTGGCAAGCAGCAGGAGCCATCAGCTATTCAAAGGCAGGTGACAGGACATCTGAAGAGTATATTCTTCTTTATTTGGACGAAGGCCTGAATCCTGAACCAGGATGTGCTTCCTCTGTTTGAAAGATTCACCAACCAGATGTAGAGCAAGTAATTCAATCCTAGCATCTCTCATAGGGTTTCAAGGAAGAGGAAGTGCCTTTCCAGCACTGACATTCCTGGGTAGGACACGTCAGTGGCATTCACTAGCAGCACCTATGAAGAATGTAATTCCTTCATTTATGCAAAAAGAACATTTTAAGCTAATCCCTTCTTCCACACCTATGCAAACCACGAATCCTTATTCTCAAGTGATTTCCCTTGGCGACAAAATGCTAGTAAAAGTTAACCTTTTTAAATTTTAAATAAAAACCATACTTAAAAGTTCATCACAGATTACAGGTACCCCTTTTGCTTCTCAACATGTTGAAGAGGGGGGAAAAAAAAACCCCCAGTTTTTTAATGGCCCTTACTAGAGGAATATATTTAGAAAGTCCAATGTCACTGTCAGTAAATAGAAGATTTGCATTGCTTATTCCCATGTGCATTCTTTGATCTCAGAAAATCTGCTTTATAAAGAACTTGGGAAACACCCTGGTGGAAGAGAACTGACTATGTTGTGGGATGGCTGTTTTGGAGTTTTGGCTGCAAGCAGGCCACAACTGCGTGAACGCAACTATGATTTGTAACAATCAGATAAAATAGTTTTGATGAATGTTTGGGCTTCTGTTTTGTTTTTTTTTTTTTTCTTGACCACAGAAAAGCATGCTTGAAGTTTGGACCTTGCTCTTCTGAGTAATATGTCATCTATATCATATGTTATACTTTTTAACAGGCCTTTTAAGCCCTTTTTCTTTACCACAGGGTTTTAATATGTAGCCCAGATATTTGAAATACAAATGTCTTTCTAAATGAGGAACAAAAAACCCCCAAGATGTATTAGTTCTCTTTCAAATTTCTCCCCATGAGTCCAAGCAGTTGGAGGTAGCTGGGTGCATGTTGAGCTCTGAGAAGAAACTCACCCAAAGCCGCCACTCCTTGACTGTTATGGCTACCTGTGTGAGGGTCTCCGATGATTCCTATAGTGCCCTAGAGCAGGCTGTATTATTTTGGGCTACAGTCTCCAGCAGACTTCACAGCCCCTTTGGCTCTTCCTCTTTTTGTACAAGAGAAAGCTCTGCTTGTGGTGCAGGGGGGTTTCTAGGTGGAAGGGAGAAACTGTTGATGTTCCAAATGTCACTTGAGAAAGAATGAAAAAAAAATTTTAATCAAAGCAGAAGCTGAGCAATTTGGCCACTTCCCCTGAGCACTGTATCGTCCTGCCCCCCTGCTGCAAAATGACACATCCGCTTTGGCACCGATCCTCGGAGGAAGTAGAGAGGCAAGGGGTGAAAAATATACAGCTGCACATCCCTCCCTAAAGCAGCAGGGACGAAGGCTATGTTCATTTTCAGTTTTTAAGACACTAGACAAGTCCCACTCAGGGCTTGCGAAGTGCAAGAATGAGCACCCAACAGGGAGAATTGAGTGTCAGGACTGACAAGGCTGAGCCCTGAGCTTAGGAGGGCACTGAGCTGCCTGCCAGCAGAATTAAAGGGGACAGCAGCAGCAAAGAGCTGGTGGCACTGAGGGCTGGTCCGAGCAAGGCACTTCTGGAACTGCCTTTGATTTTGACTGCTGATAGGAGCAGAACAAAATCAGCCCTTCCAGCACAAGCTAAGGTTGGGGTACCTCTCTGTTGACTCTGTGTACAAAGTCAGGGCAGGATTAAAATTCAGAGCATATCTGTATGTTTGCATAGTGGCTAGCCACTTTCTGGCTTGACTACAGGAATCTAAGAATAAATATGTTCATTTGCTTATAAATAAATACCTATGACTCAAACCCCACAATTTCAAAAATGGGAGCGATGCTTCCTCTTTCTGAGCACTGCCATGAGCAAAACCTGGCAGCACAGGCAGGCAAGGAAATGGTTAAATGAAACAGCCTTTCAGGTCTTGCAAACACGCTCCTAAATAACTTTCCCCACCCAGAACTATTATTTAGTCAGATCAATCCTTTCTTAAGCTTCAAAAGAGCCTATTAATATAGCATAACAATAGAGAAGTTAAGCTAAAAGAAACCTTCCTGTATGTGGTTTGAACTAAGCACAAGCCATCTGCACAACCCTTAACACTACCTAAGCCCTTAGGGAATAGGGCTCAGGTGCCAAAGAAAATGGAAAGGCTGTACAGCCTCTGTTCAGTCAGGAAGCTTCAAAGCACAACACTGCTTTACGTGCAAATCCTTTAGGTTGGACTGGGTGCCTTTGATTGAACTTCTGTGTCGCTGAACTTTGGAAACAAGAAATAAAACAATGGCAATAAAAATTAGGACCTGCACTTTAATGCACAGGGTAGCAGAAATGCCCAGCGAGTACTGACAGAACTACTTCAGTGCTGTTTGCTGCTTGTGCAAGTTCTAAAGTTGCTGCCTATTCAACTGCTAGTCAAAGCCACACAGCAGGGCAAGAATATACTCAATATCGGCAGAACTCAGGTTAAACATACTGATGCTGATGCACTGCAAGCTTGTCTAGTGTCTTAAAAACCCTCAGAAACACACTAAACACGGGCCCAGAGCCGGGACTGTGATCTAGTTATTTTGCAAGCTCCTGAGATACAAAGCAGCCCTTTGAGCTGACTGGAGGACAACTCCATTTTGCAGCAATTCTGAGGTTTCCAAGTTTGGTTTTAATTCCACACTGGAATGAAAACTAACACTTTTTGAATGTTTTTGCATAAACAGAATTCTGTTCAAATGTTGCAATTTGGCAAGACATGTGAGTGCTGAATCCCCACCAGTGAGGGGACTAGTCTGGGGTATGGGAGCTCCAAGTTCAAGTCCTGCTCTGTTTGACTCAGGGAAGAACTTTTCATCTCTGATTATTCTGAATCAGGCAAAATGTGAGTTTGACCCTTACGTGTGTACTGATTTCTGAGCAAGACACCAGGCAATAAAATAAGGAAAAGTCTGCCCATCTCTTAGCACTACTTTCTGGATGAAAACTAATTCCATAAAATGCTTCATTTTCAGTGGAATGAACTTTCACTCTGAGCAGCTGTTTGGGGTAATTTAGTTTTTCTCTGTTGAAGAATCCTCAAGTGACAATGAAATTCTATAGATCAGTGTCTTATGTACCTTCCTCATTTTGGTCTTTTTAGAATCAAAATGGCTTGGAAATCTTCAGCAAAACATTTTTAGATGGGAAATGCTGATTTTCAAAACAGAAACTCTGCTTCTGACATTCCTGTACTTTTCCCTGAAACCCCTATCTTGAGGACAAAAGTGGTCTGAAAGTTGGTCCACCTTTTTTGTTTAAAAACTTCTACTANGGGCTTTTTCGTTATGACAATGGTTGATCCTGACACAAAATACTTGGGAATCATGAAACTCAAATGCTGCACCTCAAACTAACCTGCATTTTTTTTTTTTTTTATCTTGACAGTTTCTTGGAAACATTTTAATTTTCCATCCTTGCTGGAGATGAATTTTTTTTCACCTTAATAGTTTTNGAAAATAAACCCTGACATTTCTTGTAGATTTTCCTGAAAGTTAAATTCCTGCGGCCAGTTCCTGAATTTGACAAGAGTTTTTTTGGTCTAGGTAAACAGAGTCTGTCAAAGTCAGTAACTTGCTTTTGAGTTGTATGTCTTCATCTGTTAGTCTAAAGAGGATATTGCCAGGGTATCCAATACACAGTATGTGCTGAAGCAGCCTGCTGAAGAGGCACTAGCTCTGGTAGTTGGCAGGTCTGCCTGGCCTGCTACAGGGGCTCAAATAGTAGAAGTAACAAGGTAAAGCCATCTCTAGAGCCTGTTTCTAAAGTTGTCTTTCTAAAGCACTGCCATCTGCATGGCTCAGAATTTGGCCCCTAAGGATGTTTGCTTAAAGGTGTGGGAACTCAGTCACTTGACCTTTTGGTTATTTGCCAGCCTGAATGTTGCTCTGCAGTCAACATACAGCTGGAAAATCAGACCCAGCCCTCAGAGCACTTAATGCAGGCCATTGCCCAATGCCACCACTTACCACTTCTCCTGACAGGTCGTAAGGCAAAAGTATGAGCAGGTTTGGAGACCTGTGGCATACTCACTGCTGCTCTCCCCTGGGGGCCAGCAGCTTTGCCCTTGGCCACATGGCTACCCACAATCTAGTGATCAGGACTGAAGACATCTCTGTTATGCCTGGGGGAAATCCCCAGTTACATGACCCAGTTATATGTGTTACATGTCAGAAGAGTCATGCATATGCATCCATCACCCGATGGGAATGGCTGCATCTTAGTCACAGGAGCAAGAAGCAGGCAATTTGATTGCCTCTGGATGGCTTACTTCAGTGAAAAGGCTGGGCAGTAATGATGTAATGGATATTTTACCTATTGTAAGCAGAATTTCATTTTTCAACTGATTGCCAAGTATGCTATTCAGCACCCAGGAGACTTAAGGAACTCTTAAGCTCTAAGACAGAACAAATAGTTTGTTGCTGTTTTATTCCCTCACTGCTGGCTAGAAAGTGTAATTCCTTGGTTTGCTGGCACAGCACCCATTTGTTTAAAATCTCCCACCCCGGATGCATTCCCTTCTTATCTCTCCCATTCTAACAGGTCACTTCACTGTGTGTACGTGACATCTTTGGCACATGTTTACTTTTATAGCTGAACTTTCCTACTTAGCGATATGAAGACCGACATATTCTAACTTTACATGATGTGACTCTGTTTCTGTGATACATGCCTCAGTTACACAACTCGGCGTCCGCTGCTGTTTGCTGGTGGTTTTCTGGAACAAATCAATCTCTCCAGTTTCAATATGTTACAACAGATGCCACACATTAACCACTATTTTTATTCTCAGCCTGAGTTTCACCCCTCCAACCTTTCCCAAAATATTATGTTGCCAGTGTTAGTTACAGTTTGTTTCTGTCTGTAATTATTAAAGTCTCTTCCATGACAACCTGATAAAAGGTTGGCCACATTCCAACACTTATTAAGCTCTCAAGTGATGCAAATTGTAACAAACATGCCAACCAGACTGGAAGAGTGCTGCTTAGTTTGTTTTTACACAAATCTGTAACTGCGCTCTGCATGGTTATTTTCCTAGGAAGCAAACAATACAAATAATACAGAGCAAAACAAAATTTTGGCTTCTTTTGCCTCTTTCCATTCTATTTCCTTTCTATCCCACTGAGTGAATCAGACGTTCAGTATTAGACAGCCTCTCCTTTGGTTACATACAGCTGCAGGCATTGGGTGGGACTCTGTGGCTGCAAATACCTAAGAGGAAACCATGAGAACAATGCCAATATACAAGCAGTGAGAGGCTCTGTGCAATGTTATGTAATGCTACTGACCTCTTTTATGGGGCAGCTGGAGGACAGTTACCTTCTGAACATGTTAGTTGGATAACAGAAAAACAGATTAATGAAAGCCTTTGTTAAAATCCACTTGGAAGCAGTCCAGCTGTAATCATCTCCCTTCTGCTGTTCCTTGAGCACTGGACAACTCATCACATGAGTATTTATGGCCTGGCGGCTGTTTGTGCACAGATCTTAAGTCTGCTCTTAAGTCTGAGATCCTCCTATGTAGTCAAGTAAAATCACTAATGCTTTGACTCTAGTAAGGAGAGGAAGAGGAGAGAAAGAAAGGAAAAGACAGGGGCAACATGTTAGAGACAAGTGAGAGATACCAAGTTAAGGAAACTCTAAAACATTAACCAGATCTCCTGCGATCTGGGCACAGGACAAGGCATCACACAGGCATGCTTGCGGTCGTTCAGGCAGCAGAACAATACCAGGTCTCCCAGGTAACAACCGTACACAGTGAGCAATCACAGCACTTGACACATTGGAAACCCATAGGCTGTAATTCTTTCGGGCAAATGACTCAGCCACAATTGATTAATCAAATACTTACGTCTCTTACACTCTCAATTAACAAACTCAGTAAAACCATGATCAGTGTGAAGATTATTAGCAGCACAACCCCCTCCCCTCCTCTGACACACTTCCCCAATTAGCTTCATTATTCTCATAAATTCTTGTTGACCTGTCAGTAATCTCTGTCACTGAAATTTTGATATTTCAAGGCAACTGTTTGGATGATTCAGATAATCACTAAAACCTGTATACATTGTTGCTGCTAAAGGTTTCTCCCATATTACGACTGGGTGTGGTGGGAATGCCCAAAATAATGACCTCATCTTGCAGTACAGGAGGAATAAACACAGTCTACCTGAACAATCCCACAGACACCAAGGTTGCAAGCTGCATGGAGATCTGCATATCATGGCAAGACAGGTGAGGATGAAAAATGATCACCATGTATGTTATCAGAATGAAACAACTCTAAACCAAACAGAGCTGTGCTACAGGTCTGCAAATCCTACTTCCAAATGCTGAGATCTCTGCATTTTTGCTTGGATTCGAACTTGATGATAACAACAGTAGTACTTAAAAGATTTGTTTTCCTGTCTGCAGTCTCCAGTGCTGGGGTCACCCTTTTGCATGCTGCTGAATGAATGTCTGAATGAGCCTGCACAACAGGAAGAAGCTGCACTGCATAGCAGGTAGGTCATGCACTGCATAACATGCAGGTATCCCATTTCCTCAACTACAATGAGCGCGTGGTCATCTCTGCACATGGAGAATGGGTCAGACGTGAGGCTCCAAAGAGTGCAGTCCTTCTTGGTCCCTTTGGGTAAACAAGCCTTGACCTTAGCCAAATAGCTTAGGATCCTTAATAAAGAAGAACTTTGTTAGGCATTTGTTATGCTTGCACTGGCTGATGAATAGAGGCTGGGAGATGGTATGGCAAAAGGAAAGCTGAGGAACAAAGCTGCCCAAACACCAAGGGAGGCCTGGAACTGTGCAAACAGCTACAGACAGACCTGGTTCATCACAACAGGTCAAAACATAAGGCAAAGCAAGGTGCAGAAGATCCACCAGACGCATCTAGACATCAGGGAGGAAAAACCCCTGGTAGTCCAGTCCTGCACTCATCTTTTCCATGACAGCAGGACCAGGCCTCTGTCTGCCACCTAGCCAACTTCTAGCCAGCCACAGCCTTCCCCCCCCCCCGATTTTGACTAATCTTTTCCAGTGGTTTTCCTCCCTGACTTTGCCTTTTGGTTACACTGACATTAGACATTTGAATAAATAATAATTAAAACAGACTGGCATTGAGTTTTGCTGTGAGAAGCATTTTTCCACCACAGGGGTGTAAGCTGCTTGCCAGCCACCCACAATTTTGTTTGGCGAAAAAGAGAGGGATTAAAAAATAAACACAGAGTAGCCAGATTTGCAATGGCTACCTGTCTCCCGAATATTATTTCTCCAAGAACTACAGAACATTGTTTGGAGTGATTCTGTACACAGTGTTTTCCACCAGCTGCCCATGGCCTGAAATGCCAGGGATCTGAATCCGGGTCAGAAGCCCCCTGACACAGCAGAAGTACAGGCATGTTTAGGCACATGTCTGACTGTATCTTGCTTATTTTGCAAATTGGCAATTTAAACGAGAGTCCATACAAGCAACAGGCATTTGATTTGGATGTGACTACTTCAAACATTTCCAAAGCCACCCTTGGGTTAGTCACAACACCTCCACTGCTGTCCCACAAACGGGGTTCGTTTACCCAGTGTGCAAGCCAATAACACACAGAGTTGAGGTATTTTCAAATTAAAGTCATTGATGCGCATGAATGGGTGCCTGTCTCAAGACAGCACACCCTTCTCTCAAATATTCCCACATTTATAAACTTAGGTAATACATATTCATTATCATTTCCCTAAATGATGGGTTCTTTCTTCTTTGCCTCTCATGTAAATTATTGCGCAGACTCTATCTTCTTCCTTCATTGTCTTCTTCTGAGTAGCTGGTCAATGAGTCGGTGGTCGCGATCTCCCCCTGTAGGAATTACCTTTTACTTACTTCTTACTCTGTCTTGGGAGTTCCAAGTGGTTCTTCAAGGTTTGTTGATCAGACCACCATCCATTATCTTTTCTGACATAAGCATTCTACCCATCTACAAAGCCCCATAGTTTATTCCTAAACCCTAAATCATGTCTAGTTATTGTTTCCCTATTTTAAGTATTAACTGATGGGGGCTGTACACAGGACTTTAGCAGCTCCCCGGTTATGTCAATCATATTATACATATTAATTGGTAACGATTTCCCCCCTTTGAGACTTGGGAAGTTTTAACATACTTCAAAATGTCTCATTTTCTATCTCTTATCATTAATACATACGATTGAGATACCTGTCTCATGATGATACTCTTGGACATCCAAACAAAATACAAAGAAAAATCACTATAATAACCAAAATGATTAGATTCTGTAGTAAGCTTTGTAATCATCCAGTCTGTGAGAATCCAAACCCGTGCAGGATTTTATTTAACTACCCTGTCTCCATTGCCTCTCTTATATTTCTACAAGATTACTTTACCATTGGACTGTGGATTCCAAGGGGTATGTAAATTTCATTTAATACCCCAAAATCTAGAAACTCCCTGTACTATTGCTACAATAAAATGGGGTCCTTTATCAGAAGAAATACTTTCTGGAATACCAAACCTAGTGATAATTTCTTTTAATAAGGCTTTAATTACTTCTCTAGCCTTGTTGGTACGACATGGAAAGGCCTCTGGCCAATCAGAAAGGTATTTACTATCACCAATAAATATTTGTATAAATTACATTTTTGTAGTTCCGTAAAATCTATTCGCCAGTATTCCACAGGAGTTATTCCTTGTTTCACAACTCCGCCTATAACCCTCTCGGTAATTTTTGGCTTATTACCACAACAAATAGCACATCTTTTAACTATCATATCTGTTAGATTTTGCATTTTTGGTCCTACAACATACCTTTTTTGGCAGTCAATATTAATGCATCTCCCCCTTAATGTGCTTCTTGATGCAATCTTTTAAGTAGAATTTCCGTCATCTTTATAGAAAGTAGCAAGCATTTTAAAGGTGTCACCCACCACCTCTGATCATTTTTAGAACAATCTAATTGTTCTGCCAATTGATCTTCTCTCTCAGTATATTGTGGAAGTGATAATTCTAAATGAGGTGCTGGAATTAAGGCTCCTTCAAATTTTGACTTAGAGTTGCTTCTTTTGCCACCTGATCTGCTTTTTGATTTCTCTTTATAATTTCACTATTCCCTCTTTGATGGGCTTTACAATGTATTATTGCAAATTCCCTGGGTTGAAGAACTGCCTGTAAACGTTTCATTATTTCTTCTCCATATTTAATTGGGGTTCCTTGCGAGCTTAAAACTTCTCTTTCTTTTCAAATCGCTCCATGTGCAGGCACCACTCCGAAAGCATATTTAGAATCAGTATAAATATTGACTGTTTTTCCTTGGCCAAGTTCCAAGGTTTGTGTTAATGCTACCAATTCTGCCTTTTGGGCAGAAGTATTATTAGGCAGACATTTAGCTTCTGAAGTTTGAGTAGATGCTACCACAGCATATCCAGCTTTTAGCCTTCCTTTGAATACAAAACTGCTTCCACCAGTGAACAGCTCCAACTCCACATCAGGCAAGGGTTCATCCCGCAGGTCAGGGCTACTGGAATACACCTGTTCAATAGTAGTCAAACAGTCATGATGCAATTCACTGGATTCAGAAATCGGGAGTAAAGTGGCAGAATTCAGAGCAGAAGTCATTGAAATTGCTACATCATCTTGTTCCAGCAACACAGCTTGATATTTAGCTAACCTGCTTGGTGATATCCAATGATGTCCTTTGTTTTTGAAGAGAAATGACATGGTATGTGGAACAAACACTGTAATTGGTTGGCCTAATGTTAACTTCCAAGATCCTTCAGTCAATGTTACAGTAGCTGCTACTGCCCTCAAGCAGGCTGGCCACCCTTTATTGACTTCACCTAATTGCTAGGAAAAGCATCCTACTGGTCTTTTCCAGCTTCCCAGTTTTTGTGTCAAAACTCCTAGTGCCACGCACTGTCTTTCATGTACATACAAATAAAAGGGCTTTCTTAAATTTGGAAGTCCTAAGGCAGGGGCTTCCATAAACTTTCTCTTGATTTCATCAAAACTTTTTCTATATTCTGGTGCCCATTCAAGGATCTTTACGGCAGCATACAATGGTTTGGCAATTAGTCCAAAATTGGGGATCCATAAAGGACACCATACAGCCATTTCCAGAAATCCTCTTAATTGTCTTTTTGATGTAGGCACAGCGATCCTACAAATTGCTTCTTTGCTTTAATTATTTAATTCTCTTTGTCCTTTCATAATTTCAAACCCCATGTATTGGACCTCCTTCTTTTCCAACTTGTGCCTTTTTCTTAGAAACTCGATATCCCGCCAGGCCCAGGAAATTAAGCAAACTAATGGTGGCTTCCAAGCATGCCTCATAACTATCAGAACCGATCAGCAAATCATCAACTTATTGCAACAATGTCACGGCGTCGTTATCACTTTGCCATTGTTCCAGCTCTTTAGCCAGTATGTTACCAAAAAAGGTGGGGCTATTCTTGAATCCTTGGGGAAGAACAGTCCAACACAGTCGCATCTTTTGCCCGTTAGTTGGTTTTTCCCATTTGAAGGCAAAGATGGTCTGACTTTGCTCAGCCACAGGAATACAAAAGAAAGCATCTTTTAGGTCCAACACTGTAAAGTAAGTATTACTGTCATCCTAATTTCTTGTAAATCCTGTACCAGTCTATACTCTGAAGAATGAGGATTCTTTACAGGTGAAATTGGAGTGTTATATTTTGAACAGTCCATATTCCAAAAAGGAGCTTATCATAGGTTCTAAGCCCTTTTGGGCTTCTGATTTAATAGGATATTGTCTTTTTCTTACCAGCTGGGGTCCCGGTTTAAGTTCAGCCTTTACCGGAATCACATTCTTCGCTCGTCCAGGTATCTCCGGTGCCCATATCAAAGGTGTAACTGCATTTAGTACTTCTTCTGGAATATCCATTTCTTCATCAGGATTTTCTTCGGTTATTAAACTTATCTGGGCTTTCCAAGCCGTCTCTGCAGGCATACGCAGCAACTGAATAGTCTTCAGAAAAGGTTAGCTGTGCATTTAACTTATAAAGTATGTCTCATCCAAGCAGTGGTAGGGGGCATTCTGGCATACAGAGAAATTCATGAGTTAATTTAGTATTACCAATTGAATACTTCATAGGTTTTAAAAACAGTCTTAAGGTCTTTTTCCCTGTTGCACCAACATTTATTTTAGTTTTACTTGAGGGTCCATTACAACTAGTTACTACAGAATTTGTGGCTCCACTATCAACTAAAAAATCTATTATCTCATTCCCCAGCTTAACTGGAACCAGAGTATTGGCTGGGGAGATTTTAATACATTCCTCCGGTCCCCTTCAGTCTAACCCAATTTCTGTCATTACTTCAATAGCCTGCTCCTCCCCTTATAATTAGAGAGATTAGGGCATTCCTTTTTCCAGTGTCCCTCCTGTCTGTGATACACACATTGATTTGTTCCTAAAGGGACGTTGTAATTTTCTCTATCATAACTTCCCTGTCCTCTTCCCCTTCCTTGAAATCCACCTTTTCCACATCCTCTTCCTCACCCTCTACTTCTCCTATCATTTAGGGCAGCTACTAGGGACACCTGAATTTTGGCCTGTCCTCGTTTTTCCTTCTCAGCCTCCTCATCTCAATTATTATATACTTTATATGTAATGGATGATAACTGTGAAATTATCATTCTATCTGCCCCTTCTACTTTTTGCAATTTTTTCTAATATCTATTGCAGCTTGACCAATAAAAAAACGTATTAAACAACTTCAAATTGCTGGGATCTTCTGGATCCAAATCAGTCCATTTTCGTGTCACTTCACACATTCTCTCATAGGAAGCAGAAGGGGTCTCTCTATTCTCTTGTATTACTTCATATAATTTGGATAAATTTTTAGGTTTCTGTACACAGTGTTGAATTCCATACAAAATAAATTTTTGGTACTCTTTTAGCCTTTCCATTCCTCCCCCTGTATTAGGGTCCCAATGAGGATTCTCTTGTGGGAGGTAAATGTCCATATTAGGCACGCCCCCCGATGCTTTTTCTAAAACTGTTCTTCTTTCTTCATTAGTGAACAAATATTCTAAAAGGGCCTGTATATCTCTTCAATTAGGTTTATGAGTCATCATCACAGTTTTGATAGTACTATGCATCCTTTCAGGATTGCTTCGATATGATCCGATCACTTGTTTCCAATTTAACAAAGCAGAGGTGGTAAACGGTACATGTACATATACTGGTGTTCCTTCTGGTCCCACTGCTTGTCTAAGGAGAGCCTGCACTACAGGTTTCTGTTGTCTTGTTCTTCCTGAGACTGGACTCATATTATCACTTTCTTCATCACTTGAACTATTTGCCTCTGAATTCTTAGGGGAGTATACTAGTAATTGTACATCCTCTTCATTTTCTCCAGTCTTGTTTTTTCCACCCCCACATCCTGTACAAGAAGATTTAGTTCCTTTTTCCTTTTTTTTTTTTTAATGCATATATATCAATTTGACGTTTAGAATCTACTAAGCCACATTTTTTTTTTTTTAACATTCCAATGATTCCTCAAAGTAAAGAATAAGTCAACATAAGGTACCTCATCCCATTTTTCAGTCTTATGCATATTTTATTTCAAAGATCCATTTTCTGGCCGCTTCTTGCCATCCTCTAATCAGTATTGTGGCCACCACTGATTACAAAAATGTTTTAATTTATCTTTTGTCAGGGGATCCCCATCAAATTTATTCCAATTCTCAGGATACTTCCTGAGAATCAGTAGCACCCATTTCGGTACCGAAAACAATTTACGAGGGACATCTCCCTTCGTCTTCTGCTGTGTATCCTCCTTGATACGTCTTATGCAGGATCCAAATGCTCACTGCTTTTTAGTAGTTTTCCTCTCCCTCCTTTTTCTAAAAAAATACCTCTTTTAAATAGCATTGCACCGTTGTGTCGCTTACCGCCCGACAGCAGGAGAGGAGCTGATGGAATCCCCGATCAACAGGTCAGCGCGTGGTGGAGTCCACTCAGTTCTTTTCTCCCCGTCAGGTGTGGCAAGACAATCCGGGCAAGGCTGTCAGTGAGGTCCCATCTGGGTCGCCAGAAAACTATTGTCCCACAAACGGGGTTCGTTTACCCGGTGCGCAAGCCAATAACACACAGAGTTGAGGTATTTTCAAATTAAAGTCATTGATGCGCATGAATGGGTGCCTGTCTCAAGACAGCACACCCTTCTCTCAAATATTCCCACATTTATAAACTTAGGTAATACATATTCATTATCATTTCCCTAAATGATGGGTTCTTTCTTCTTTGCCTCTCATGTAAATTATTGCGCAGACTCTATCTTCTTCCTTCATTGTCTTCTTCTGAGTAGCTGGTCAATGAGTCGGTGGTCGCGATCTCCCCCTGTAGGAATTACCTTTTACTTACTTCTTACTCTGTCTTGGGAGTTCCAAGTGGTTCTTCAAGGTTTGTTGATCAGACCACCATCCATTATCTTTTCTGACATAAGCATTCTACCCATCTACAAAGCCCCATAGTTTATTCCTAAACCCTAAATCATGTCTAGTTATTGTTTCCCTGTTTTAAGTATTAACTGATGGGGGCTGTACACAGGACTTTAGCAGCTCCCCGGTTATGTCAATCATATTATACATATTAATTGGTAACACCACTACCCAAAATCTTTAGATGTTTGTGTCTGAAAATGGAGTCAGGAGATTTACTCTTCACAGTCAAGAGTGATACAAGCCAACAGTGCTATAAACCAATTCTTCTATAAGCAGTAACAGCTCAGCTGTGAATCACTGGAACATGGTGACTAAACTCTGGTGGAAATTAGAACTTGTTGCCTTACCAACAAATTTCTTTCTTACCTCAAAACCACCAGGAACAAACTAAATCTGGTCTGTCTTAAGTGTGCACTCAGGAGGAAGAAGAGCTAGAACACTGATCATTTATAGGAATAGCTTGAAAGGAAAGGCTGTGATTATCAGGCAAAAAATTACAATCTTTTTTATCATCTCAGTTTCTGCTAATAAATGAGTACAATCACTTTTTGATCAGGCTTTTTCAGACTAGCTTTTGTCCACTCTCTAAAACTTGGATGTGCAAAAACTGCAAAAATTCTTGCTCTGGTGTACAAGAAATGGAGAGAGGAAAAAAAGGCAAGAGATGTACAGAATAGATGTGAATGACAGTCATTCCAAAGGCAAAATTATTACAGGCTATTATCTAGTTGTCTGGAGGAGCTGTGGACCAGCTGGCTGTGATGTTCTGCTCAAAGTTAAACACAGACAGGAAACCGCATGTCTGATACTGTAAAAATCGTTTGTCTTCCTGCCATGGCTAACCAGGCAAGCAACCCAAAGGGGCTGTTTTCATTTAAAAGAAACACTAATCCACAACAATAAAAAAGGAATGAGAAAGCCTCAGTTCTCCCCCCTCCTAACTGGAGTTAATGCTTGTGTTCATGAATGAACTGGAAATGTTACAAACTGAAGTTTTACATTACTTTAATTTTTATCTGTAGTTATTCACTTACTGCATGTGAATGCAGGGCACAGTTTTCCTGAGTCACCTAGAGTGCTTACAGCACATGACCTAGAAGGAAAAGCTCCACTCCGAAGAGTGAAAGGAATCAGGGTAAAAAGTCTGGGTTTTAATTTATACTACAGCTCCTTTTAGGCTGCTCTAGAAGGGTGAGGGGGGCTGCAGATTTGACAGGAATGAAGGCACTTGGTGTTGAATTTATGGAATGGTTTTCATAAACATACACACAGAAGACACACATTTGTCAGAGCGATTGTATTCAGCTACATAGCTCCAGGAGAAACAGCTATAACTTGACTGATTTATAACAAATTAGCCAAAATCCACAAGGGTGTGGTTCGCTTTGTATAAAAACTCCAGACAGCTGACAGAGAGTAAGACCTTTTCACTGGGAACAAGTTGTCTTCAATAAAATCGAGGCAATCTGTTAGAATCAGGTCCTGGGTCTACCACCTGTGCTCACATCAATACCAGTATTTACTCCAATTCCTTTAAAGCCCACCCAAGCAAGGGTTGGTCATACAACCATGGATCAACAGTCAGGTTGTCTGGTTCCAAATCAAGCCTGTGGAGGGGATGAGGAAGAGGGGAGGAGGTGGCACCAAATATGGATAGCCTGGGCCAAGGGAGGCAAAGATTTTCTAGCTTGCTCTTGGCTACTCTGGTGTGGTTTTTCAGCCTAAACTAGTTAGCCTTCTGGGAGGGCTGAGAAGCAAGAGCTAGAAGCCACTCAAATAGTAGTTTGCCTCAGTGCAGTCACACACCACATTTCCCAGGAGTGGCAACAGTGTCCCAGCCCTTCATTGTCTCAGATAACAAGGATCTGATTATATCCTTTTCTGAGGAACTTACAGGTGATAAGGATGGGTTCTGTGTGCCTTACTCATTTAGAAGTGTGTGCACACGAAGGTCTTCACAGTAGCCCTCACACTTGCCTGCAAGAGACCTGAGTTAGTCTCAGTAAAAGAATCATTGTGGGATCCAGCAGGTAGGAGAAAATCAAGTGAGGTGCGTGCATGCACACATGCACATCTGTATGTGCAAGATGAGATCCACCAGCACAGCACACACCTGCACTGCCTTTACTGTATTTGCAGTGGTCTATATAGGCATTCATGAAGTAGAATGGGGACAGGTTATGCACTTGTGATTTGGTCTATACTCAGATTTCACTAGGGTTTAACTGAACTCACATACAATTCCTTGTGCCATAGCAAGCATGAGGTAGCGTATCCACCAGTGAAGGAACCTTCTAGCTACTTCACACCCACCACAGAACAAGTGCAGATGGTCAGTTACATCAGAGAATCTGACTTTAAATTCACATCCTATCAAGTTACTCAGTAGTATCTTTATATACAGATGTCACGCTATGGCAATACAGGCTTTTAGAAGAGGCAAGACCTTAAATATGGCATTTGCCTCTTGTTTGTGTTTTATAATTTACTTAGCACATGTTGCATTTTGGTGTGTCAACAGAACAGCTCTAAACATCTTGCTTTCATCCTTCTTTTCATCAACTTTTAAGTGCAATGTCTTGAACTGAGTATCAGACTTACTTCGAAAGGAAGACAGCCTGGCAGGAAGAAATATCCTCTTAACACAGAAAAGAAAGGTTGAGATTTTGCAAGACTCAGAAGAGATCAGAAGAGACCAAAATAGCTCTTGCCACTAGAAAGTTTCCTCCACAAAATGCAATTCCAAAGTCCACTGGTATGACACAGTTAATAGTACTTGCAAGGTATAGCTTAGGAATGCCGGGTAAATTATTAAACCTACCTGATGGAAACATGAGCATATCATTGCATTCTTCACCTGTACAGGAACACATGAACATCAATCCCCCATCTTCCTTCTTTTCTCTCATCAAACACTGCTCTGAGCTGGAGTCATCCAACATGTGACCATACAGTGTTTTCTGGGGATCATGGCATATTGTTTCTAATGTCACATTTTCATCGTTCTGTCTCCTAAAAATGAAAGGGAGAAAATTGAAATCAAAGAAGGAATATTTTACAAAGGGAGCAGACAGGACTGCACCTGCCTGAAATTTGCCTCTTTTGAGAACTCAAATGGGATTTAAAGAGTATCATATGTTCTTCTCTGGCTTTCCTGAATGGGGTAAATTTGGCTGTGTCTGGGCTCCTCACACTGGGGCATTTGTACAATGGCACGGCTATTCCTGTATCACATTACCACTAAGCTCCAATGAGTGCCTTTGAAAATCTCACCCAGAATTATTCAGGCTAATGCTCAATGAACTGCTGTGAACTTCAGAACATACTTTTAGTTTTTGTGGTCACTGTGCAGACAGTAAAAATCTGTGGGAAATTATGATTAAAACTGAATTATTTTCTCAAAATATGAGGAATTTCTAGTGAGTTGGCCTTTTTGTTTTGCTTTTGAAGCTTACAATCAGCACAATTTCTGCACTGAAGGAATTATCCTCATAATTTAAAAAAAAAAAAAACCACCCCAAAACCAAAAACAACAATAGAACTGGTGCAAGCTAGTGTTGCCTCGCTGTCAGGGAAATATTTACAGCTGATAATCTGGACCATATTCCTATGTTTTGTCCTGGTCCACAGATTTCATTTCATTGACACAAGACTCAGAGGCAAAAAGCACTTCTCAACTCATTTGCCTTTTGGATAAATTGGCATTAAAAATCCGGAATGTATCTTAAATTGTACTACAGCCACTTTGTATGGCAATAGTAGACACTGACCAGTTACTAAAGGAGCACAGGACAAATATAGAACAGCACACTGGACTGATCCTGCGTTTCAAGTGTCTACTTCCAGTTATGCTGAACATCTCTTCAAGTCAATGGACACAACTAATCCCTCAATAAATTAATTAATTATGTCTTTCTGTAAGTGGTTCTAACTATGTTCCTAAATCAGCAGCAATGTTGCAAATACTCAGTACTGTTCCTTTTGTCCACTTATGAACTCATTAAGAGTGTTTCTGGTTTTCTTTGGTAGGACTGGCTTACCATTTATGGAAGGGCAAACCCCCAGTTTTTAGACTGGAATGCAAGTTTAGCATCAACAAGTCCTAAAAAAAAAAATCCAACTCATTTTCATATACTCTCGATTTCTTTGAACCTAGACATGTGCCATATAAAAAGCACCATGCCTACATCAGTCACTATATACATAGAAGATTTTTTTTACCATTAAGAGAAAGTATTTCTACCTATACATGGTAAATAACCCTCCTGTGACAGATCTACACAATCTAGTTCACTTCAAAACCTGAGAGAGAATTGTCTTTCTTCAGCAAATGCCACCACAATCCTCTCTGAGTCTCAAATCTGTTTCTACTCTTGAGTGCTGTGGGTGGATGCAGCTTAATGGTTTGAGCAAAAACATGCCTCTTTTCCAATAACAGCATAAGCTGGAACAGAACTGCTTTAGAAAAAAAAATCCCCAGAACATTTCATATCAGAATTGTTGTTAACCTCAAGCAACTCTCAGTATGCTGAGCACAGATATGAGTTGGAAGCAAGAGAGCAAAGCCTGGTGAAATAGCAGGGACATTCTGAATATCAGAGCAATCAAGGAAAGTACTAAGTAATGATGAATGAGGGTGTGCTCCCCTCCCTACCTGTATGAATAACTTACCATATAGCGACACAGACTTCGCTATTCTTCTCACAGATAGCAGTGATGTTGCAGTTGCTCTTGCACTGATGTTGGTTTGAGCAAGTTGTGACTTTAATGTCACAAAATTTGCATAGGTTTGGCATTTGCAATCCATTTTCCTTATTTCTGTCTACAGGTGACATAATTTCAGCTTAAGGAAAAAAAGGAGAAGAAAACTCAATAATGGTAGATTATCAGATTGTGTTATTGCTCATTATGAAGATAAGGTTTTCATCAGCAGCAAACATTCCATCCCACCTTAAATTAGAAAATCTTTGATCTTTCACAGCTACCAATTTTCTTTACAACAGGACAAGTGCCACAGTGTCAAGACCAGGTTAATCAAAGTGAATTTGAAAAATGAAATCAACTTCTATTGACTTCAGAGGGAGCAAAAGTTGCTTTGTAATTTGCAGAATCAAGCTTATGCTGAGTCCAGTTTGCACTGAAATAACTACTCTTCAGTCACCCATTTGCATTATTCACAGGCAGCATATCTGTCCCTCGTGTACAATATATTGCGTCATGGTCTGTGTGCCAAATTAACTATGGATATCACAGTGGCAATGCACATTAGGTGGGTGACATCATTATGACATGGATCATGATGAGTTTTGCAAGTTTGTCTTCACTAACCTGAGGCATAACCTAGGTGTCATCCTTAATATGATTACTTTGCACAGAAAAACACAGAGCTGGAACTGACTTTCAACTTAAGGTAGATGGTCTGCCAGAGGTTGTGGGTGGAAATGCAATAGGGCATCTGTGCAGCTCAGGTAATCTGGTACTGGAGTCTTCCTGGGCCAACTCAAGGGGACTTGAACTCAAACGAACTTGCAATGACAGTCTGTCTTGTAGAAGTCTACTTTGACCCAACAGCTACATTTCTGCACCCAGGCATTGAAGAATTACTTGCTTACTGGTTCTGAGTGTTAGTACTCATGATCTGCCTCAGTGTGTGGTAGCAGTAAGGGAAGGGATATTTTTTGACCCAGTGTATGAATTTCAGGAAACATATGTTTAGTTCAAAAACTATTTTGAAAAGCCAGCGTGACTACAAGGAACAGAAAATGCCAACATAAACTTTTTTCTAAAGCTAAAATGAATATGCAACTCTCTGAAGTGGAGCAGACTATCTACAATAGTTTCAGTCTGACTCAATTCGTAATATATTTAGAAAAGTAGGTTGAACCACTTTAAGGAGATACTGGGCTTCATATAGCACAGCCCTTCTCTTGTAGCCACCTGTGTGTTAAAACTATGTTCATATTGCTCTCTGTGGCCAAATGTTGCTAGTCAACTGATATAGGCAACCAGGGATTCGTAATTTCCCCGTCTCTCCTCCATTAGCTGAGAAATCAATTTTTTCCTTCTAGAACGTCACTATTTACTACCGTTAGAATATTTTATTACAGGAATTAAATACACATGCTTTTTCCAGAAGGAAATAAAAAGGCCTCTTGCTAAGATTTTCAATGGATTTCTGAGCCATTGTGAGGGACTGAGAGAAAACTCTTCCCTCCTCAGCCAAATCACACATCCTTCTCATCACTAGCATGCTCCAGTACTGACCTAAGGTCTCTGATCTTACCACCATTGTAATCAGTGGCAAAACTCCGGATGATTTTAGCGGTATAAAGAAGCTCCTACACAGAGGGGAGGGCTATGATGACCTCACTGGGAGCACTTACTCAGGTGGAGAATGCTGGCAGTACGTTATGGGCTGGCTGAATTTTAAGCCCCAGGTAAACATTTCTTATTCTTAATTATCTATGTTGCAACAACTCCCAGAAGCCATGCAAAAGAACAAAGCCTCACTGAAGCAGGCGTGTTAGGAACTCAAAAGGTTTTGAATCTAGTGTTCTATAAAATATGCGTTAATATAATAAACATTATGGCAAATTGCTCCTCTCTTCTGGGTAGTACCTCTTACATACCACATGTTGAAGAGAAACTAATAGCTGTGTTGATTTATCTAGGTTCCAGTAACGATCAAAACAACCTGATAATGAGGGACTGTCCCTCTACCCAGTAAGAGACAATCTATGGTCCTAAAAGCCTGGATGAACAACAAAGACAAATATCAAGGGAGAGATTAAGTGACTCACCCAAGTTCACACAGGAAACCTGTGGTAGGGTGCCAAGCGGCTCACAACTGAGCACAGGAGAAAGACATCTGCTGCTCAGACTGCAAAGACTATAGCTGCATCTATACTGCTTTCAGCTCTGAGCTCACACGGCTCCATGTTTCACTGGGCAGCCATATTGCGATGGATGCCTCTACCACAGACACGACTCAGTCCTCTCTAGTCCCTGCAGCACTGGAGCCAAAAGCCACATGAAGGTGGGTCCTTAGGTAAACTGGTTCAAGCACCTTATGTTTGTTGAGAGGCAGGGCTCGTTCCTGTGCCGTCCCCGGCCGTGCCAGGTTCTGCCAAGACTCACCCACTGGAACAAATGTATGAAAATATATTTGGACTTCTTCCAAGGATGGATCTCCAAACCAAGCAACTTGATTTAAAAAAAAAAAGAAAAGCTATCTGGAAAGCAGCAAACCACTGCAAGGTCACAAACCTTAAGTTTCTAAGTTAGAGTGGTAGGCCGTAATTCAATTACTAGCAAAAGGCTGGGTAGTTAGGGCCAGCTAATTTCTGAACAGGTTAAATTAATGGCAAAAGCTAACGGGGTTTGAGGACTTCCAGAACTGACTACACTTGAATTTTCCTCCCAGAATTCTTGTAATAGAGGCTGACAGTGCAGTGCCTCTCTATTCATGCCTCTGGCAGTTCAAGGTACTGGATAAACTGCGCAGGTGGACAAACTTTCTTTCATGCTTCAGCATCTGATGTAAAGTTAGACTGCAGTTTACTTTCCCTAATACTGTCACATTGCTCTAGCATGCGTTGGTGTGTTGTTCATTGTTATGGGTTCATGTGGCGAGGGGGTTTTTTTGGTAGCAGGGGAGGGGCTGCAGGGGTGGCTCCTGTGAGAAGCTGCTGGAAGCTCCCCCAGCTCCAAGCTGGACCCGCCTCTGGCCCAGGCCGACCCAGTCAGTGACGGTGGGAGCGTCTCTGGGAGAACAGATTGAAGAAGGGGAACCGGCAGTGAGTGGGGGGATTGGAATGTGAGAGGAACCCCTCTGCAGATACCGAGGTCAGTGAAGAAGGAGGGGGAGGAGGGGCACCCGAGGAGGCTGATGGCCCTGCAGCCCATGGTGAGATGGCACGCTGTCCCCCTGCAGCCCAGGGAGGGGAGTGGGGGAGCAGAGGCCCCCAAGATGGCCGTGACTCCATGGGAAAGCCCCTGCTGGAGCAGTGTGTGACTGGAGAGCAGCCCGTGGGAAGGACCCATGCCAGGGAAGTTTGTGAGGAACTGCAGCCCGTGGAAAGGACTCACGTTGGAGAAGATCGTGAAGGACTGTCTCCCGTGGGAGGGACCCCACGGTGGAGCAGGGGACGAGTGAGGAGTTCTCCCCCTGAGGAAGAAGGAGCGGCAGAGACAATGTGTGGGGACCTGACCCCAACCTCCATCCCCTGTTCCCCTGTGCCGCTGGGGGTAAGAGGTGGAGAGAACCGGGAGTGGAGTTGAGCCAGGAAGGAGGGAGGGGTGGGGGGAAGGTGTTCTGAGGTTTGGTTTTACTTCCTTATATTCTTGTTCTGATTTGATTGGTAGTAAATTAAATTGATTCTTTTTCTTCCCCAAGTTAAGCCTGTCTTCTGCCCGTGACCATAAGTGGGGAGTGATCCCTCCCAGTCCTTGTCTCGACCCACAAGCCTGCCTTTGGATTTTCTCCGCATCCCACCGTGGCCAGGGGAGGGGTGGAGAGTGAGCGAGGGGCTGCGTGGTGCTTTGTTACAGGCTGGGCTGAGGCCATGACATTCATCAATACAGCTCAGCCTTGCCCACCGTGATAACCCATCTAGTTCCAAATTAAAGCCAAGTTTGCCTTTCCCCTATCAGGCTGATGCTGAAATTCCCCTATCAGACTGATACTGAAATCAACCTCTGCAAAGGGCCTGAAATCTGGAGTCAGATGCGAACCTCAACATCACTCTCTTCTGATCACAACCTGCTACTAGGCTCTGGGGACTTAGAAATCCAGGAAAGATTGGTGTCCTTCCAAGTCACATGAACTCAAACCTATCTCTAATCAACAAAATCCTGCCTGGAGAATGACAAGTGGTAGGGCTCTTCCCTAGGAAGTGTATTCACTCATTCCCTGAGGGGCCCACAGCAATGAGTGGTTCATGACCAGCAAGACTGCTCCTCTTCTTGTAGCCACTTGAACGTCCACCTCTAATAATGCTTGACTATCCTGCCGTGCACTTCATACCCCAAGAGCCAACTCCTCAAGGTTTTCTGCCATTCAGACAACCAAAGTCACTTGAAGACTGTGGACAGAAGCAACCTTTCATTTTGCATGAAAAAAAAGAGTGGATATAATGGGAAAGTCAATGGAGAAAACACAGATTTGCACATCTGAAGGAAGCCATCCTAAAAATGTGTGCTTGTCTCCTAAAAGTTGAGTTTTGCCATCCACTCTCTAATGTTAGTTTTCTTATTTTGACTTCTACAGGAAGCCTAATTCTAGCTTTCCTTGCTTCCTTGTCCATAGAGAGGGCTCCAAATAAAAGACTGCGGTTTCTTCGCTATGAAGCTTTCAACCAACCAGTTCAGCATAGATCAGTCACCGTGGTTAAAATGCATGGAACATGCAAGCCAGCATGTGGGCTGGAAATTATGGAAAAGACACTAGAGCAGCCACATAAGAAATATCAACTCCATGGATTCTGGCGGAGCCAGGCTTGCAGAACAACACTTTTATTCTATGGTTACGTCTTTTTTATGATTCCTCAGGACCTTATAAACAGTACACCTCACCCAAAGTCTATTGACTGTGTTGAAGTTGTTTGTTTTGTGTCTGTTGTTTGTAGATGTGTAACTTTCATTGAGGTGTCAGGCTATAGTTTACATTCCTCTTATTTTTTAGTATTGTTACAGAACTCTCAAAAGCCAACAACATTTAAATAAAGCCCAAACCAACATGCTGTCTTTTTGGGAATATCTACACTGGAAAACTTTATTTACATCTTAGGATGCACTTCAGAAACAGCAGCCAATTTCTCTTACTCCTGTCTTGTAAAATACTGCTACTGCATTTCTGTTCTCTCATCCAGTGCCTCTGGCACATATATACCTATAAAATAGCATTGCTGAGCAGATAGATTCTGTGCCTTTAAAAAAAAAAAAAAATTGCTGGGGGAGGTGTTGGGTTGGGAACTCAACTACTCAGCTACTGTGAAATAATTCCACCTGATGGGAGAGACTTGAATTTAAGACTTCACTCCACTACATCATGGAAATCTGCAAGGAGGAGGATGTCTTTATCAGAAAGCCTAGAAGAAGATTGTCTTTGTGCTCCCAAACAGCACAGCTGCACGACATCAAATCTCAGTACCTGGAAAGCACAGCAGCAGCTATGAAGAACGACCAAGCTGCATTACCTTGTCATCCAACAGAAAGACATCAGGTTTTGCCAGGAACAGTACTAAACACAGCATTTTTTCTGTTTTGTCTACCACCCCCAGTACATAATCTATAACCTCAGCAGAACTTTGATAGTGATGGGGACACTGCCAGCATCATGAAAGTGGAGAGGCGATGATGCAAAAGCACATTCTCTGCCTTAAATATTGATGAATTAATTGCAGGAGGGAAGGAGCCAAGGAAAATGCATGATCTGAGCTTTGCTTTTAAGACCTGGATATATTCTGATGGTTAAGCTTAATTATACTGATTGAGTGCAGTAATACAAGGAAGAAAAGATAGAACTATAATCAGCCCCAAAGATTCAAAAGTCATGAGATACAAAATCACAAGACTAGCCAGAGAGATCATGGAAATAAAGGAAGGGGAAAAAAACCCCAAACAAACCCCAACCAAAAAACAACTGCTAGGTTCTCCTTTATTTGCCATTGCTGCCTGGACTTTTAAGAATGCATTTCAGTCATGTTTTGAAACTTTGGCCATAAACAGGGGAGTTAGGATTACTGTCTAACTTACAAAATGAAAAGATAAAAGAAAATAAACCACTGGAATCCAGGGGCTTGATCTTCAAGAAAAATGTCAGCTATCATATGACTCATCATAAAATCACAGGAGTTGGCAACACTGCAGATCACCTAGTAACTCCCATGACAACACCTTCAGGAGTAACCCTATTCTGAGCTTAATGTCATCATGAGTTGAAATGGAGTGTCACTCTGTGATACATACTCCTATACTCACATAGTGAGTATGAACTCACATGGTTCATACTGACTTGGACGCTGCTTTGGGCTGCAGTCCTTTATCTCAACTATGATTTACCCTAGTAGGTAGGATTTCCACGGACACAGGACTTCTGTGACTATTTCTACAGTCATCATAAGATTAACAACAATGATCATCAAGAGTGCTGAGACAGCCTCTGGAAAGCCAAATATGAGATATCTTTTACGTACAACTAAAATATGTCAGAGGAAAAGAGGTTCCATAAATGTTTAGCTCACCAGATAACTATCCCTGTGGCAGGACTCCAGAAAACCACATTCCTACAGGTTCTTTTGCAGAATCTCTCTGCCTCGATCTGTATCATGTGTAGTCACAGATCACTGACTCCACCCTGGTGTGCCCTTAGCAACTTACTCCCTTTTTTCCTTGGGAAGGTGTTTCACCCCTTAGGTTTCCTTTTGATCTTCAGCCTTCTGGCCTACCACAACAGCTGCCTCTAGTCAATACTTAAAGACATGCCTTTAGGTGTACCGATTGCACTTCTGTTTGCAAAGTGGTTGGGACCTTTGTGTTGCTTTTCTGCCTGATCAAACCTCATCAGGGCTCTGCAAAGGACAAAGACCAAAATAACTTCCTTTTTATGAACCCATGTCTTTGTGAAGGACTTGGAGAAGATGCATGTCATGGCTTCTCCCTATCACACTCTTGCCTGTCACATGAAAAAAATGCAAGTCACACCTATCACACGGCAACAATACAACTGTTAATGCAAATGAGACACACACACAACCCTGCAACCCATCCTACCACAGAGCAGCCACTATGAGATGGGGGGAAAGAATGGTACAGTGGGGCCCACCAGCCTTTGAACGGTTTGTGTGGGCTACGACCTGCTCTTCAGCCATGACTGAGAAGTTTGCTAGGAAAGAATGGAGCAGGCTAGGTAAGCCGTTCTAACAAGCTAGACCTAGCCAGAAGTAGTTTGACCACCCCCCACTGAAGGAAGGCCAAAGCAGAAGAACTGGTTCATGGCAGGAAGGCCATCAAAGAACCGCACTGAAATGTGGGAAACCACTATATCCCACCTACCAGCAGACAAGGAGCTGGGGAAGGCATGTGCAGAGGAAGAAGACAAAAGGAAAAGGAGTAGGAGTTAGAAAACTTTGTTTAACTTGTCTCGGCAGCGGAAGTGCCTGGATTTTAACAGCAAGTGGAACTGGCAAAACTTTGCTTTAGGGATTGCTGCAGGCACTGACAAAGAAACAGAATCAAATCTGGCAGGAGCTAGGGGGAGGGACACCACCAGAGAAAATAAGGGAGGGAACAGCATACTAAGCTGGAGATCTTGAAGATAAAAATCATTCTTGTATTTAAAGCATTAAAATAGCACTATTTTTATCCACTACTTCCAAAATGATCTAGCAGTGGCAGTTTCAATCATGGGCTGGGCTCTTCTCGCTAGTACAGGGCATGGCAGTGAACTGTCTCAAGCATGCCTAAGAATGGAGCTCGCTGCCGTAACTCCTGACTGACATTAGTGCAGGTGTGAGGAGACTCCAGCTCAGCACTTACAATAGAAGTGTGAACACATTCTGAAAACAGGGAATAAAAATAACATTATTGTGATGCTTCAAACAATGAGATGGATTTTTACCTGCGGATTTTTAACTTGCTGGTCTCTTCCACATATTCTGGCCACTGTTTAGCACTCCATGGTAGGTGGAACAAAAGAATACTGTCTCCAGGCAAAAAGGCTGAAAAAAAATCTAAATGATGGCTTCCCATAGGGCACTCAAAGGGATGTTTCATCTTCTGACTTTAACCCGCAGCCTCCCTAACACAGCTGGTAAACAGCACACAGCACTGTAGAACTGTATGTGATATAATAGGAAGATCAATTTATTCAACTATGACTACGGGGTCTAGGTTTTTTTCTGCATAATGCATTAAATTTGGAATTTACTGGAAGCTGTCTTTGGTGGTTAACTCCTTCTGTGACTTCAGATATACAGTGAGTATCGAGTACAGCAATGCTCATCTGGTTCACAAGATTAGAAAAAACAGCTTTCCTGCTTTGTTGGAATAAGCATGATTCATGGTTCAGAACTGACATTTGCATAGCTAATTCTGACCTGTCCATTAAAAAGCATATCCTGCAACTTCACCTCCTTTTGTATTCTTGCCTGCCCAGCGAAAGCTGCTATTACTTCACTTGAAGCAGAGCTGAAAGAGTATAAACACTTCAGCTTTGTACAAATATTATTTTTCCAACTTATATGCTCTGAAAATAGATAGCAGTCATTCAAGCATTATACAGTTATTTCTGTGATACAGAAGGAAGCAAAGATTTTTTCATGACAGAAGAGTGTCTGCGGCAAAACCCCCAACATCTAAAACATACAAAATTAGGAACAATTCTGACTTGGAAAAACACAAATGCACCTCCACTCGCAGCTACAGAGCCTCACCAGAACAAAACCATGCAACTGAATCTTCTAAGTAGGTCGAATGGAGTTTCTGAACCCACCATACCTTTCCCTTCAGCTAGTTAAGAAAGCCTGTTTATAGAAACATGCTTCTCTGCTCCTGCCCCCTCAAGTCACAGCACCACCACCAACCTGCTTCAAAATATCATAGGGCTCGTCATTCTTCAAAATGGTGTTGGGGAAGGTGAATAATTTCTCCTGAAAGAGGCCCATACTTCCTCCAAAAGCTTAGTTTATACTTCTTTCCTTTATCTGTCTTACTACAACGGAAATGAGGAATGTCCACCTTTAAGAGTCATTCAACCCTATTTTCAAGGGCCTATTTATTAAACTCCCAGTTTCCAATAGGGAAATGCAGGAGTCCACCCAGTATAGGTGGAACAATACTTCAGGACATTTTCTAATAATGTTATGATCAAGCTATTTCTATCAACCACGAAGTATTCCACAGAGACACATCCTAGCTCTTCAGTTTATCTGCAAGGCTACTGAATGTGCGCGGTGCCACATACAAACTAAAAAAATCCATGAGATCATCAAAAAATGAATCATATTCTTAAGGTATCAGCACCGCTTACCTAAAGGCATCCCTTTATTGCTTACTAGCAGTCCTAAGTGTCTGTCTTGTGATATTTGCTTAACGCAGACAAATCTTGTCTGGATTTTTAGGAGCATCCTCACTGGACACGCTATGGGTGGGAGGAAGGCAGAGAAGTTTTGAAGGCTATGTCACAGGGCAAGTGACTGCCTCTTCTGCTCAATTTCTGGGCGGCAGAACACATTAGGATCTATGGCAGAGGCAAAGAGGCTAACTTAAAAGTGTTAACTTAAAAGTGTTACGAGCTTCCTGCTATACTGTATTGCCAAACCCTGCTGTCCTTCCCATGGAGAATTGCAGTTGTGCTACCTGTGATGGACAGAGTAGGTGGACACATGGATACAATTCCTACTTCCCCTTACACAGACAACTGTCGTGCTGGCTCATCACTGTGACACCAGAGCGGGCAGCCACACAACACGCTGTGCAGATGGAGCCCTGCCCTCAGCTCCCACAGACCACTGCCCAAACAAAGCCACACAGAAATCAAAAATAGTAACATACTTGCTTGGTCAAACACTGACAAATGACACTCCTGCAGGGCTTTACTCATATTTAGTATATGGCCTTGTCATGCTTAACTTTCCAGATGGCTTCAAGTAACGAAATGCTGGCCTGGCATACACACACCACCACCACATGAGTTTAACTGATAAAATTAAAGGGATGGAGGTTTTACAGTTTTGCATGTGGATCCTCAAATCCTTTTAAAGCTGATTTACCTCAGTATAGGTCAGATTAAGAACAAGTCTAGCCAGTGTCAGAATTGAGAATTACCGCACACAAAGTTGTTGTGGTTTACTCAATTACTTTTAAATCAACTATAAGCTCAAGAGGTGTGAACTCTGTATGTGGAAAAAGCTTTCATGATACTTGACTATCTACCTGCATCATTTTCAACAGGAATAAATAAGGCTAGATAGATGGCAGAAAATAATCTCTTCCAAATGCAAAATGGTAATGATTTAAAGACTGATCTCTACGCTGGCAGCATGCAGCAACTCAGGTGGCAAAAAGCCAAATCTTTCTCAAACTACAGTTAACTCTTGCTACAGTTAAACTCTTGCTAAATTTATGTCCACTGGACTCTAGTGTATTCAAAAGAGCAGACTAAGACAACTAAAATGTAGGGGAAACTATATAAATAACACCTAAAAGCAGCTGCTGTCCCTCATGAAAAGTTAATATAGATGAGCAGATGTTTATTAATACTGTTTGGTCACTAAGGACACTGGCAGGCACTTGCAAACCCTCTCTGGTCTTGGAAAAGAACCTCCAGGAAAGGTCATGAACGATGTTAGTTTGGGGGGAGATTTTTGCTTGCTTTTTGAAGTAGTGAAAATGATGCACTGACATTAAGACTGTGACAAATCACACGAAACAGGAAATTCAAAGTTACGTCTGACTCCCCCAGGTTCCCTTTGATACAGCTAGCTTGCGTGGTGAATCAGAAAAAGTATCACTCCTGTATTTGCCATTTCATGCTTTTCTTTTTCATTTTATTTGCTTTAGTAATATCCCTTTAAAACTACTGACACATGTTCCTGACAGGTTTTGGGAGTCATAAGGCCATATCCATCTTCCCTTTTGAAAGGCTCCTGCCACATGCAGCTTTCCAGAGTCCTCAGCAGATCCCTCCCCTCCTTTGGGGATGCCACTGCAGAGCTTCCTTCACACTCACACACACCTCTTCTGACATCTTATTTTTAATGGTGTTCCTTTTTGAGGTAAGGAAACACGTATTTTGAGAACAACAATTGTCTGCCTCACGGAGAAGTCCTCAGACCATTTCAAGAAAAAAAGACTGATTTGTTTCTTAAGCATTGTGAACACAAAAGATCTTCCCTTTTCCTTTTCTCTCCTGTGAGGCCATACAGAAAATACCGACACAGTTTCAGTTTGCAAAAAACAGCAGTCCTGCTCCCCTGCTCTGGTTTTTTGTTCACATCTCGCATTGCACTTTCTCCTCCCTCACAGAGGAATCAGACTGCACCTTTACCACACCTCCCTCCCCCTCCAAAAGGCCAGTTTGACCCAGAACAGTTCTCCAGTCTAGACAACTATTTGACTACACAAACACAATAAAGAATGTGGTATGAGGAGCGGGAACCCATGGCCAGGGTAATGCAAAACTGCATATTTCAACAGCAGCAGCACTGCTGAGGGCAGAGAAAAGTCTCTGTGGATCTACGCCTGCAGTTACTTCTGGGGCAAGGTCAGGCTGCCCACTGTGCGGGGGACACGGGGGACCTGGTCTCTGCTGCTGTCGACAACCGGAGCGCAGTCTGCTTTCAAATGCCAGTTGCCCTGAGACAGAAAATGTCACAGCCCTTCCAGGAGAGTAAACAAGGGCTCTGCAGTTACTCGTTTCTGCCAGGCATCGTCACTGCAAGGGCAGATGGGACTTGCCTAGGACTCATCTGCACTGGTTATGACACTGTGGGGAACACTCCAAGGATTGATGTTTCTCCCCAGAAATATTTGCAGAGGTACCTCAGGATGGGCCCCATAGCTGTTTAAATCCACTATGAAAGAAGACAGGAGGTTATTTTGACTTTGAAGTGTCTCAAGTCAGTTTACAACATTTATGGGAGACATCTGAGAAGACAGGTATTACTCTCTGTGACTGTTTCCTCAGCAGTACACAGACCTAGCAGATGTCTCCTCTTCACAGGATGCTGAAAGAGTCAGAACAGTCTTGTTTTTAGAATACACCTTTTTTCAAGAGAAAGGACTACATAAAAGGGACAGTTAGTAGTACTGTGAAGCACAGATATCCTCTGTCTGAAGTGAAACATCTGATTTTCCTGCAGATCTGTAATGTGAGTACAAAAATAAAATTCAGCCAGTCACCCCAATTCTGCTTTGTTTCAGAGGAAAAGTCATTTACCTGAAAATACCACCAGTCTGGGGAAATGCTCTGTAAACCCAGACAAAAGTATTGCCCGAGTTTCACCTTTTGCTCTGAAACTTTTGCTGATCTGTAAGTCCCATCTCTGATTCTGACTACACTGCCTTTTCTGTAAACTGGAAGCATGATCCTGTGGACCGAGGAACAAAACTTTAGTCAAACGAAGCCATACCTAAATAATGGATTTGGGATTTAAAAAAAAAAAAAAAAAAATCAAAAGCAGCCTCAAAATGGAACACAGTAATTGGAATGGGCTGCATCTGTTAAAATATCGGTTTAAGTGTCACATTCACAAGTAGGAAATACTTCATAATTATGAAGCACAAAGGGAACAAATAGCATAAGTAAGACATAAACAGATTTTAGGCACAATGGCACGCTTTGGAGTACATAAGTTGCAGTCCTGCTGTTCAGTGTTTTATTTTTACCTAGGTAAAGGAATTAAAACTAAAGTTCCTTGATCTTTTTCCATCCACACCTCCACATTGTGCCTCTGTACTGGCCCTTCACAAGTGCACTTTTTGTGTCAACTGCTGGAGCATGTTCAAGTCATGAGTTAGGGGGTGCTTTGTGCCTCTGACCAGGACCCACACATTCTTTAAGCGTGATCTCAGCAACCTATACAGCCAGGATTGGAAGTGACCAAGCAAACTGGCTTCAGCCACAGCTCTTAAGTCCACTTTAAGCAAGGGTGTGCTCTGCATAGGGAGAGTCTCTATCTTGTACAATAGAAAACTATATGCATGTATGCTGGTTGCTACTGAACCAAACCAGAATTTCCATGGTATTTTATAATGCACCAGTAAGTATGGGGAGAAGCTGTGCGCACACAAAGACTCACAGCTGCCCATTCAAAATAAGCATTTAAATGGATTAACCAGACAACTGTGCTTTCAAACTTGCAATCGTTACACAGTTACATGGTTCAGAGGGATTTATAAATATTTGTTTTTCTGGATAAAAGGAGGATATTAGCAGGATTTTTTTTTAAGTGCATTCACTGCCACTATCCCTCTCTCCCAGCCATA